>JABUQX010115076.1:10000-40986 GCA_015478945.1 Trachelipus rathkii
ATATTATATATATGATATATAATATATATTATAATATTATATATACGATTTTTAATTAAATTAAAAATATAAAATATTTTAATTTTTAATTAAATAGTAACAATATTATTAATTTTTAAATTAAAAATAAATATATATATAAAACTTATATATGATGAAAAAGCGCATATAAGAATACGCAATAACGCAAACAAGAAAAAATCAATTTGGAAAGAAGACGCTCCAAGTACGTATGTGTTCATGAATTATGAATTTATCATGAGAGTTTGGAACCTGTTCGGAACGCTCGAAACACTCATGGTTTCGGCTTCGGTTTCGTTTCTCCCCAATTTCATTAACAAAAGCTATGATAAAGTAGTTTTTACTTATTTAAAAGATAACGTACATGACAAGATTAAGAATTTTTCTTATAATAAACACGTATAATATTATAAATACGTAGAAAAAACAAAATGGCTATCGTTTTAAAAAAATCGTACAGTTATTTCTTAACAGGAGACGAAGTAATGATTTTATTCACTTATTTAAATTCAATACACGCATATGTAATTAGTGAGGTAACATCGAGAAATAATCCATTTCGAATTTTATTGAAAAAAAAAACATAGACCAATATCCTTTTAAGTAGTTATAAAAGGTAAGAATATTTTTCCCCATAGGCTAAACAAAAACTCGTAGCCTAGACATTTAGCTCAAAAACGTAACTCGCAATTCGTTCACTTCATAAGAAGTAAAAACTTAAAGCAAAAGGAAGTCGTTCCACCTATAGAGAGATCTGAATTAAATTTTAAAGTTTAATTACACATTCCAAGCGCCTCAATGAGAAGAGTCCTTTGAAGTTCTCAGATAAAGGAGGAGAAAAGGAATAAGAAAGAAAAAAAAATAGATATACATAAAGTGTGTATATGTGTGTATTTAAAATGAATGAAAATGAGAAGAGAGAGAGAGAGAAGAGAGAGAGAGAGAGAGAGAGAGAGAGAGAGAGAGAGAGAGAGAGAGGTTAATCAAATGACGGATTTTCAGTATTAATGTATATCTAAGGGTTCTTGACGCCTCCAAACGCCAGTTCAATATTTCAATGAGTGTGTATAAAACGCTCATATAGACGAAAGAATTAACATCATTGATCTATTCAACTGACGTTTGCACGCGGCGTCAAAAGCGCCGCTTTTCCAGCGATCGTAGTGAAGGGGTCATAGTAAATAGTCTCTCTCTCTCTCTCGTCTCTCTCTCTCTCCCTCTCCTCGTCTCTCTCTCTCTCTTATATATATATATTATATCATATATCTTATTTTCTCTTAACTTTATTTTATTTATATCCAATTTTACCTATAATATCTTTTCTTATACCTTATTATATATATATATATTGTATATTAATATATATATATAGGATCTCTTCTGTTTTACGACTCCGTCAGTTTTGAACTTTTTTTTTTTTTATATATTTCTAGTAATGCTGATGGTTGAATGATCCTACATCAAATCTTAAGTGTAACGGATACATGATTCAAAGAAAATATAATAGGACCTTTTTACGTAATTACAACTCCGTACAAAGCCTATATACGCTGTTTCAAAATATGTAATTGTTTTCCTCGTAAGTGTCTGTACTTTTCGGAGATTGTCATTTTTGAACAATATTTAACATAAATGTGGATTTTTAGAAAACTTGTTTTAAAGTTAGACAATTTGAATCATGACCGTTACCACTGAAATTCATTGTTGGTATCATATTGTTCCATATATTTAACGAAAAAATAAAAAAAAAAAAAAAAAACTGACGAAGTCGTAAAACGTATAGGACATATATAAATATATAGGTATAGAAAGCTACTTATATAGAGACAAGGGGTCATAACTTTCAAATCTTTTAATATAATATTATATATATATATTTATATATAATTAATATATAATTAATATTTTTTATATAGGTATATACTAAATATATTTAGTATAATATTTCTATATATGTATATATCTATATATTAATATATAATATATATATAATATTATAATGTGTGTGTGTGGTGTGTGTGGTGTGAAGGCAAAAAAAAAAAAGTAAATGCTAAAACTTTTCAGAATCTCTATAGACTTGGTTTTTTTCCTTTAAATGGTTTGTCTGGCCCAGCAATAAATAATTCTCTTCCTAGAGACACAATTTCCTCTGATTTAAATATAATTTGTTTGCTTACAAAAAAATTTAGAAAGAACATATATTGGGAAGGGACCTTTTTAAATACTAAAATTAAATCTAAAGACAATTGTATTAATAAAGTATCTTTCCATATTTTTCATCAAATGTTTTCCTATCAAACACAGCTAATTATTCGTTTTGTAATACGACAGCTCTCCTTCATGCGCAGGGCCGGGAGACCATTGGGTGAGGTGCTGGCAAGAAGATATAAGACGGAAGGATGCAATCTGGAAAAACCAACAGGTAAGAAAAATGCAAATATGTATTTTTAGTTATGCATTAATTTGGGACCAAATCTGAGATTCAATTTAAATATCATACATATTGGTAATTATATAGTTTAATTTACCGTAAATGGGTCTTATTTTGTGTAAGTGAGGAGGCTGTACACTTTAAATTGTATATTAAATGAAATTTAATTGTATCGCAATCTAATGATTTATATTTTTTATGGAAATTATTGCTAGCTTGTAGGCTAATTAGTTTACTACATATATTATTTGCACTTTCGCAGGAGGATTTATGATACAAGATGATTCAGTAATAGGAGAGTCCATTAACAGTTTGTAAAATTTATTATGAAGCTTTACTTAACATACTGTAATGTTTAATCTCACTGAATTTTATGATTCACAGCTCATATCCTAACATATTATTTATGTAATTCGAATAACCATTAAGAGACCACACTGTGTGTCAAAGTTATTTCTTTGCCAAAGGTTTCTAAATATTAAATATTGTGGTAGTATTTACTTATGATAGTACTTCTATCAATTTAGCTGGATATATAATACATAATATTATATAATACAAAATAATATTTTATATATGTTATTACTAGTATATTATATATTATATATAACTAGTATTATTATATCTATATATATTATTAACTAGTATAATACTTTTTCACCCCTTGACCACCCGTCTTCACAGGGTCGTCTTTGTGGGTGGGCGGGGGGCGAGAGAGATCTAGTAGCTTCTTTCTGCGACGGACGAGGCTGTGCTATGTATGCCTCTGCCGCACTCCTCCATATATTATCATTATGACTAGAAAATATATATATAATATACTATGTCCCAGCTATATCATAGACTATAACTACATATATATATATTGTTATATTATATATATATATTATGATATAGCTATATAACTATATATATTATATAATTTGTATAATAGTCATAAGAACAGTTAGTTATTTATATATAGTAGTACCATTAATGATATTATTATACATTATATATATATAAGTTCTATAAATAATATAATAATATAAATTATATATATATATATTATATAATATATATTATATTATATATATATATATATATATATATATTATTTATATATTAGTATATATATATATATATTATATATTATATATATATTATATATCTATATATACTATTTATATATATTTATATATAATTATAATATTTAATATATAATATAAAGATGTATTATAATATATTTATATATATAAATATATGATGTTATACTATTTAATATAATTATATAATTATATATATATATTATATAAAAGCTAGTTTATTATAATAATATATTACTATATATATATATATATTAAATTAATTTATATACAGTGATTATTACATCTTATTTTCTATAAAGTATTTTCTACTACTCAATATTTATTTATATATATTGTAATAATAGTATATTATATAAGTATATACGTTTATATATTATATCTTATTAATATTATATATTAATATATGTATATTATATATACTATTTAGTATATATATATTTAGTATTAGATATATATAAAATATATATATAATATTTATATATATATAATATATATATATATATTATATACATCAGTATATAAAACTCCACTATATATAATATATATAAAATAGTATATATTATTATGTATATAATAGTAATATATATTTTATATATATATATTATATATATTATATAATAGTAGTATATATATATATATTATATTAGTTGTAAATATATATATAATAATTATATATATAGTAACCTTAGTATATATATATAATATATCTATCTATATATATATATATATATATAATACATATATAAACATTCAAATATATATAATATATATATTATATTAATATATATATATATATATTATATTAATATATTAGTATTATCCATTATATTATAGTGTATTATATTATATATACTTATATATAGTATATATTATATTATATATTATTATATATATAATTTTTATATTTATTATTAATATATATTTATTATATTGTAATATATATATATATATATATTATATATATATAATTATATATATTATTATATTATATTATATATATATATATTACCATATATATATATATACTCTATATAATACTTATATATTATATTTATATAACTATATATATATACGCTATATTGACCTTCTATATATTAATATATGACTATATCATCCTTTTTTCAATATAATATATATATATATTATATTTATATATATATGATAGTATATTATATATATATTATATTATTGTAGAATATAGTAATATAACATAAATATAACATAATATAGAATATAATATAATATATACCCGCAATCACCAATATCAGGACAAACAAAAGATGTAAGCTTTTTTTTATATATATTTTTAAGTACTTGGTGGCATTGATCGTTGTATTTCATTAACCTCAATATTTTATTTAAAAATCAATCCAATTATTATTTATATTTCTTTAATAATACCTTAATTACAAATAATAAATTTATCAGACAAGGCATCAAGCGCTACCAACTTTATATAGTATAGTTAATATAACTTCTTATTATAGTAGTACATATATTTATCTACATTTATATATATAATAATTTATTTACTAGTTTATATATAATATAATATAGTGATACACGATCATAACGAGGTTATATATATGCAAAATATATATATCAGATAAATATATATAACATATATATATAGTATCCATAATATATATATATTAAATATTCTATATCTATATTTATAATTATAATTATAATATATATATATACTGACAATATATAAGCTAATTATATAAATCTGATATTTAATGCATATATATATACGAATATTAATATATATATCTATACATCTATTAAAAAAAATGATATATATATAATATATATATATTTATCTTATTAAAGTATTAATATTTACCCATATACAAGGGTACTATATATAATATATATTATATAATATATTATATATATAATATATATATAAATATATTTATTCTATATATATAGGTATATAGTATAATATATATATAATCGTATATTATATATAATATATATATATATGGGTTCAGTTTTTTCAGGAAATTTCGGAGATTTGGGAAGAAACCTCTTGCCTGAATAATGTTCAATTATTTCAATATATTCACGTGCTTTTAGCTATTTAATTTTTGATAATATATATATATTTATATATATATTTAATACACCTATTTGTCAACATCCAATCTTTCTGTTATATTCTGTATATATTATATATTACCCAATAAATATTAGTATTATATCTATATATATATATAATATATATTATAGCTGATAGTATATAATATATATATAAATAAATATATAATATATATATATTAATATTATATAAACTATATATATATATATAATATACTTATAATAAATATAATATCTATATATATATATATATATAAATATATATACTATATAATTATATATTTATATATATTATACACCTTTTGTCAACATCCAATCCTTCTGTTTATTCTGTAAAACTCTTTCCTACTCTAGGTTCCTTCGATCACCATATATCTGTGTCTTCTTCTATCTCTTCAAATCTTCTACAGGAAAGACCCCCCCACCCACGTCCCGAACACGCTTTTGGCACTTTCGTGGGTTCCGCAAACTGGTCGGAAGCTTGTTGTCGTAGTTGTTTGATTTCCCATTGAATTACCATTGCTTCCGTAAGAGCTGACCCTCGGAATGTGCGGAACGAATGACCGAGGTCATTCTCTCTGGCATGGAGGAGTTCAATCTATATTCATTGCCTTCAATTAAAATTAACAAACCTTGGTTTAACACTGCTTGTTCAAGTGTTATTAGCCGCAGGGAATCTGCCTTCAGTAATTGCCGTGTCATCAAACTCAAGAAACTCATTTAACATATATTTCATCCCGGAATCTTCCAAAATCTATTCTTCGTGACACCAAAAACACTTTTTTCAATGGAAAATGCATTAATCTTTTACAGTTCCTCTTTATCTCGTCCTTTCTGGCATTTTGTAAAGAATGTCAACTTTAACTTCACTTCTTCCCCTTTCTTTCCTCTAGTCTAGTATTTTCCGATTTTACAACTTCCATCTTACCTTCTGTTACAGCTGAACTCTTCGCTCCTAACTTTCCTTCTCACTCCACTCTTGACGATTCCAGAGCTATTCTGCCTTCTCCACCCCATCCAACTCGCATGCCTAACATCGTATTTTTATCTAAAGATGATTTTTCCGATGTCACTGAGCTTAGCACTAAGAAGCCGTATGGTCTGACGATATTATTCATACGGTTATTAAAACTTGTGCTTCCGAGCTTACTCTACCTTGGTAAGCTGTTTCATCTGTCTATCTCCTTCTTGCTAGAAAGCTACGCTCATTCAACCTGAACCGAAAAGGGGGGACCACTTTCAATCCTTTAACTATCTTCCTGTCGCTTTAACATCTATTCTTTCAAAGGTTATCAAATTTATCTTCAATAGGAAGAGGTTTACACATCTTTAGCTTATCACAGCATCACAAAGCGTACCTAAACTCCATGCAACCCTAAAGAAACTAACTATCATACATCCAAGATTTGATGATACTTATTTTGACACATGTGTACAGTTAGGACAACACTTTCGGACTTATCATTAGGGATACCCTATTTCATGTTTATACAAAGAGTTTCACGATATGCTGCTGCACTCATCAACATAATCTTAACCTTTACTATACATAACCGAACAATTTTCAACGACGAGCCCCACTAGTTGGAGATCATCCCCAGAGAGATGCATGAAGACCCATCTCGGGGTACCCGAAGGGGGTGTTCGCGGTAAGGGCACAACCCAAAGGGCTGTGGCCTTATGTAACCGCTTACATCCCCCTTCGGGGTACCTCGAGATGGGTCTTCATGCATCTCTCTGGGGTGATCTCCAAGTAGTGGGCTCGTCGTTGAAAATTGTTCGGTTAAACCATTTATGTTTAATTGAAGTTATGTTGAATGATGAGCAGCATTCGTGAAAGCTTTTGATAAATGAAAGTATCCCTAATGATAAGCTAAAGTCGCAAGCATAAACTGTAGGCACTGTGTTCATATATCATCAACCTTGGTAAGTAATGATAAGTTTGTTCTTTGTAGGGTGTAAGGGAGTTAGGCTTACGCATTTGTGATGCATCTGTATTACGTTACTGTTACATAGATCATTTAAAAAACAGTATATCTTTGTTAACGTTGACGTTTTATTCGTACGTAAGGTTATGTTATGTTCTTATTTTAGCTGATATTATGTTAGCTTTACGGATATTAAAACTTTGTTATGAATATTAATACTACTACACTACTATGCTAATATAATAATAATAATAATAATACATAATGAATAATTGATAAATAATTAATAATAATAAAATATATATAATAATAATATATAATTGAATATTTAATAATAATTAACATAAATTGGAGCTTACATTCTGCAAATTCAAGCCGCTCTAGTGATGATAGAGCTGATGTCTAAAAAACACCTAATGCCAGTGTTTGTCTTAGTAGTAAAGCTTTGAGATTGTTTATATGTCTTGGGGTATAAAATATAGTGAGCATAAGAAAGATGAATTTCTATATCAATCGTCTTAATGTATGTCAGGTAATGTATCCGAATGGTACAATTCAATGTTTTATAGTGTCAGGAACAATATTATAGTTAGGGGTTTATTCGTTGCTATAAAGCTTGTAATCGATTTAGTTATTTTTTTTTTTAATTGATGTTTTAATTTGAGAATTTTTTTTTTTAATGTATTTAGCACTGGTTTAATGTCATGACAGTTCAAAATGATATGTTATTGAGTTTTTATATGTAAGAAATATATTTGATTTGATATTTTTTAGATGTATATAAGTGATAATATCTTTTGATAAGTATTGTTAGAGACATTGATAAGGATCTGTTTTATTAAAATAGTGACTTTCTGATTTTATTGAAAGTCAAGTAATCTGGTTGAGTTTCCTGTTGCAATAGGGGATAGGCTTGAGCAATTATTCATAAGGTCCAAATGTTAATGTCTTATTCGTATGAGTCAAATGTTAGTATCTTATTGTAGGTTTTCGCGCCATATTGTCAAGTGCTTAGATAATGTTCGATATATTAATTTCTACGTTTTGGTAAATAGTACTCACTAACTAATGTGAATATTAAAACTGATTTTGTTTTGGATGAAATAATAAGTCTTTCGTAAGTAATGTTATCAGTGTTAAACTGAGCAGAATGATTGTGTTAGAAAGCGTGGCATAGGTACAGTTTTTGACTGAGTAATGTTAGGTTTATCTGAGAATTTTGTTAATGTCTACGTTTCAAAAATATTCATAGTTCAAATGAGTGACACTTTCATGAAGAAGATAGTGTTCATTCATAGTTCAAGATGTTGGTACCTTTGATAGATGGTCACTTTGTTAAGGGTTTTGTTAGATAATACTGCTTTAGCTGTTGCCGATATGTTGGAAAAGTGGAATACATTGAGTTTATGTCCCTCCTAGCAACTCTATTAGCTTTGAATAAGTTAGGGACCATTTGGAATGTTAGGAAGCAGATTATATTCACACGTGAAGGTAAATGTTAGGTTTGTCGTTGTAACATTATATTCTAGTTTCCACGTATAATATGTTGGCTTTATGATGTGAACAACTTCGCTACCTATAGCATATGTATTTCGGGTAGGTCTGTATGATAATTAACCGTTATGGGTGTGATAAATTTTACTTAAATTACTATGTAAAAAGGTAACAGGAGAACCAATGTATGTTCCAGATACGTTTTGAATATGTTGTGAACAGGTTAGTCCTGTAACTGCATGATTAGTTATTTTATACATGTTGGTTGATAAGTTGGAAACTTTGTTTAATGTTGACTGTTATTCTGAGCGTAGGATGTTAAAGGCCCTTTTTGAGTTGTGTCTGTTTGTACCATTATATTCGTAGTTTAAGCGTTCATGATATTTTAGCTTTTTGATGATTGAAAACTTAACGCTATTAGCAATATATTCGGTTTAGTATATAATGAACTTATTTGTAATGATTATGTTTATCCTAAATGAGTACTAAAATATGACTGAATCAATAGATCAATACGACTCGATAGATCATAGGTAGGGTGGGTGGGGAGGAGCGGGTGGTTTGATTTACAGATTTATTGATTTTACTGTTTTAAAATCGGTAAATTATTACACTTTACTATATTTTATTCAAAGAACTTATTCTTGTTATGTTTGGATAAAACTTTGTTATTTTATGTTATGGTTTGGATAACACTTTGTTATGTTTGCAATTATTGCCGTTGGGGATTATGATGTTAGGTAAGGTTATGATATGATGAATTTTTGTTAATATTACTATGTTAATAGTAAAGAAACTTTGTTAGCAGTTATGGCAAATGATATGTCGTTTGTCTGTATGGTGTAATAGACAGGGTATGATTCAACTTTTTTGTTAAATATAAACCGTCATGTCAATCGTAAAATTAACATTGATATGTTAGAGATATGCTTGAAAAAAGTGTGAATAGGATACGTTTTAAGCATGGAACTTTGTTAATGTTATAGTTTATTCGTGCGTAAGGTGTGTTAGGATTTGTCAGTGAATTATATTTTTAGTTCAGGTTATGCTATGTTTAGCTTTATTAATTGTGAAAACTTTGTTGCGTCTTTGCTAGGTTAGCATATATTCGTTGAGTTAGTAATAAAAGAAACTTATTTTAAGCTGCTAGGTTTTAAGCCCAGAAAATTAATGCGTCGAAATGTAACCTGAATCAATAGATCCATGGACGCGGTGGGGAGGGAGGTAAGGGGATGGGGTGGGGGGAGGGTTTTTGATTTTTAAATCTAATTTACTGCTCTATTAGGATCAGCAAACTGTTACATCTGGCTTTACTTATTAATTTTATCAATAGAACTATGATTTTGTTCGTTATGTTTTATAAAGCTTTATGTTTTGCATAATTATTGCACTTGGGATTTTTGATAGTATAGGTTAGGTATTAAGATGAATTTTTAGTTAAATATTACTATTGTTAATGTAAATTCAACATGATATGTTGAAGAGATATTGCCTGATAAAAATCGTGTGAACAGGTTACAATTTGTACGCTCTGAGTTAGTTTTACTTGTTGTTCAAAGGCATCGGTAAAACTTGTTGTTAATGTAGGTTAGTAGTTTAATTCGTGCGTAAGGTAGTGATTAGGTTTTGTACCGTTGTTACATTTATATTCTTAGTCTCTGGTGATGCTCTTGTTTAAGCTTATCCCTAACCTGAAAACTTTGTTAGATTAGCATATATTCGTTGGTTAGTTTGATAGTTAGGTTGTGCTGTGGGCGCGCGCATGTGTGTGTGGTGGTGTGTGTGTGTCGTGTGTGTGTGTGTGTGTGTGTGTGTAGTGGGTTTACGGCAACGACAATCAATTCTTTAGGTTTAGGTCTAGGTTCCTTTATGGCATGACGATCCGTCTTAGTTATGTCATACTGTAACGGCTTTTTTTAAGTCTAGGTTATGGATAAAAGTTTGGTTAGTTACACAGATTTCAGTATATATATATATATATAATATATATATATATATAATAATTATATTATATGATATATATAAGTATATATATAATATAGTATATAATATAGTATATATATATATATATAGTATATATATTATTTATAATTGAATTAAATCTTTCTTATCTACCCTTAGTCTTTCAATCAAGTTCAGAAAGAACGTAAGTTTTAATATTATATACCGTAATTATATATACAGTACATAATTTAATTTTTATTTATTTTTTTCCGGAGCATTATTGAATTTTTGTTTTAAATTCTGAAAATTTATCTTCTTAATATTTATCAATTACGATCTCTTTGAAATATTAGAGTTTATAACACAAATAATATTGTTTGGTATATACTTCAATTTCGGTGTTTGTAATTCATCAAAAAGAAAATATAATTATTGTTGAAGATATTTTTATATATAAATAATATAAATAATTTTATAAATATATCTAGTAGTGTTTTATCCTAAAAAAAAAAAAAAAAGTTACTTTTTTTTTTTACAAGAGCTTTAACTTTTTTAATTTTTTCAATTGTAACCTTAAAAAATTAATATCGGATGAACAGTAAAGAAAGAATTAAAAGAATTTTTTTTTATAACAAAAGTAAAATCCTTAGCGGCAGTTTTTTAATCATAGTTGCGTATGCTTTTTCCTCACATTACACATTATCCAGTTTTTTCCCCTAAAAAGTTGGGGTGACCACGCCTTCTGCCTTCTCACTATTCAACACTTTCGTACCCGTAATTTAGTACAGTAAATGAAAATTTTTTTTTTTTTTATTTACAGATTACCACCACTCACGTGATTTTCCATTTTATATAGAATGAATAAAGTCACTTAAAAAGTAATACTAATATCAACTTAAAAAAAGGTTTTTTACAAAATTTGTTGGTAATTTCCGTCCACTAAATCTTTTAAAATCATCAAAATGTGATTTTTTTCTTTTAAAAAAAAAAAAGAAAAAAAAATCACTAAAAATGAATTTCCAGTCAAATACTTTTCAATTAAGGTAAACTGGTAAAGACCAGGACTTTAGTTTCAAGGTCTCAGGTCTGGAATTTAGATTGTTTATGGAGCTCCAGCTCCGGGTTTATTCTGTGTTTATGGAGCTCCCAGCTCTAGGTTTTATGGTATGATGGAGCACCCAGCTCTGGAAGTCTGTTAATTAAAAATAATAATACTATAAGTATATTATTTAAAAATCTCAATTTATTTTTATTTACTTTTATTAATCAGCCTACAGTATTTCTATTGATTTTTTATATATCGATTGGATTAATATTTTTCCGATAATCCCAATATGGTTTTCTGAAGTGATTACAACAGGATGATGCTATATGATGGAGCATTTTTTTTATCAATGGGGGTTTCGTGTAGGCATGTCCAACATTTTCTGCCCACAGGGTATATCTCCCAGCGGAGGAATGTTTCTGTTTTTTGGGGAGATGATTACTATTTCTCTCTGCAATATATTTGTGCAAGATGTCTGCATGGTTCATCTCAATGTTTAGACTTAAGACTGTGGATTCAAAAGGTAACAGAGCAGATCATTTAAAGGCTATAATACAAATTAAAACTTAAACTAAAATATATCTCTTGCAATATATACATATAAATAGCTAAATCGTTAATAAATCAGTATACATGTGCATATGTTAAACATATGCACACATCGAATGCAAAATAAAATGAATATAACAAAAGTATTGGGCATCAAAGATATCGGACACCCACCTATATATATTCTACAATAATATATTGCATAATATGAAACCTGTTGGCTTAATTAATATAAATGGGCCCTAGATATGTGGCATATGTAACATTACCACATATTATGTAGTGTATGGATTAAAAGATCCACTTTTTACGCAAGTTTTATTTATACAATAATGAAAAGAAGTAGAAATTCTTATACAAAAAATAAATCAAAAAAATAAATAAACCTTTTCACAACCTTAAGGGTAACATCACCTTTACAATGTATTGAATTATGGACTTACCCTGTACAGCGGAGCTGTTCTACAAGGGTACCAATTGCACTGGGTTTTCCTAAGTGACGAAATCTGAGGAACTTCACAATATCTGAAATAGTGAATCCATTTTAACCGCAAATAATTTATATGGGTTGGGCAACCTATTAAAAATAAGGTTGAAGTTTAGTTTCAGTGAACTTTTAACACTTTCAATTTCTACTCTTAAAGAAACCAAGAGTAGCAAAATAAGCATAAATACGTTAAGAGTAAGGCTAATTAATTCAGGTAAAACACTTTTGTTTAATAGAAATACCAAAAACCTAAAAATTTAACTCCGAAAAGATGTACTCCATACATGGAGTATGCCATTTTTTATATTGATATGTTGAATGGTTGATATATTGATACATCAATAAAATACATTAACACCAAATCAATATTCAATAAATATTGATATGCAGTGTAAGAGTAAATGACATCACTCATTAATTGAAGGGACGGAGTCCCCTGTAGATAAATGTTTATGCGCCATGCATTTAAAAATATTTTTCATTCTGTTGATATATGTCAGTCTATCATTTATTATTGTAGCAATATTCAAAACAGCACTCTCCATGTTTGATGATAGGCATGTTTTTTCATATTAAAATTTTTAGGTTTTTGGTATCCTATTGTACAAAAATCCTTTTCATATGTTTATTTGACTTATTACATATATGATGTTATTTTCTATTCAAGCTTAAGTTTCTAGTTAGCTTTTAGAGCTTGCTGTATGCTTGTATTAAATAGTTTCAAACTATAAAATTGATTGTATGTTTAGTTACACGTTCAGATTTTAGAGCTCAAATTTCAAATCTCTTGAAAGAATTCAACTTTGACATAGCTATTTCTTTTTCATTATTTTTAATTTTGAGAGTTAACTTATAATTGATAGCATGCAGTTCTCGTCTTTGTATAGGTAAATAAATGTTCCCTGAAAAAATTCATTTTATCGTTGCTATTTATACTTTATTATCCTTATCTGTTTATGTGTATGTGTCTAACCCATAAATTTCCCTAATTATTAATTTTCTGTATTATTTATTTTGGTAAATATTTTTAATCTGGTTACCCACTTCCACTTTCATTTCTGTTTATTTTTTCTTCGGCGGTGGCAATCAATATCTAAAATATTGTCAAATATTTTAGGTTAAATAGAGCATGCTCTTGTTTTTGTGTTTTTGGATCTGATACTGTACTTTTATTATTTCATCCTTCATTACTAAATATAGTATCTATATTTTAGTTTTGATCTAAATAGATGTATGATCTTTAATAACCATTTTATTAGTGGTGACTTATATATTATTCTACTATTATTTTCAATAGCTTTCCTATCGACATCGACATGTGTTTTAGTATTCTCATCGAATATTTGGAGTAATTAACTTCTGTAGGATTTAATCACCCCTACGGACTAGTCGCACTTAAACACCTTAGTCAACGGTCTGAGAGATTACGAGTGAGGATACTAAATTTATCACATTTCTTTTCTTTGACGTTTTAACCTTCCGTTCCGATATCACCATGTTATTCTCGTCTTCACCGCATGCATTCTACTGCGTAAAGACCGTATGATCTCGCTCACCCTCTTCGCATTAAAGTCGTGTAATCGCTGCATATGTAGTATGGATCTGACACAATCAACCCTGTAATATCAATTAATTATGTGTGTTGTGAAACCCTCTACACAGACTATGAGGTTTATTATTTTCACGACCATCGAGTGATAAAAAGTTAATGCAGTGAGTGTAGCGTGCCCACACTTGATATTATCTATGACTTTTCTCACATATGTGATCTACACTCTTGTACGTTAAATTTATATGTTTATGTCATTCTAAGCCAGCGACCACTTAATTTGACTCACGTTCCACAATTTGCACGTCCACCAACTGTTCAATGATTAATTGAGAGTAAGTCTCTTTTTCCATCTGTGCGCTGCAAGACCTTGCCGCTTTTATTTGGTGTAGTTCCAGCCATACTGCTGGGTTTCAGCCGTCGCCTACCTTTTGGGTTTTGAACTCGTGCAGGTCGTACACTACGTATGGGACGCTTCATTCTTTGTATGATCATCTTTTCACTCGATCTATTTTTGCTCTTTGCTTCCTGTTCTTCATTCACCATGCTTTGTTATCCTTTCTACAGGACTGTTCGCTCATCACTGCTATAACATTTTCCATACTACTTTTTATAATTTCATGTGTAAACCTTTGCGTGAATATCCCTTTGTGATAAACTGTATAATTTTAGTAGAGGCATGTTGTTGCTTAAATAGCACATTGGAAACTTATTTCCTCGATATTAGCACTATAGTTATATCCGGACATAAGTGCATTCTAGATACTTTTTACTCTAATCTATGTACTAATAGGTGTCTTCATTTTATTTACACTCTATGTCTTATACTGTATGTTTTATGATTGAGTTCTCATTTATTATTATTTACCTCAATTTTAAATATAGTTCTTTAATATTAATTTTTCAATTGTACATTTTATTTTATTTCTATTATGTATTTAATATTTATTTCTATTTTACATTTTATATTTAATTACATTATTATATTATTACTATTAAAATTATATTGAAATATTATGTTCGCTTTATCTAAATTCACTCCCACTCTAATAATTATCATTATCCTTATCAATGTTATTCAATTTATGCGACTTTCAGTTATCAGTGAACTTGACAATATATAATTATTATATAAATGATTATCATATATCATCTCATTATTTCATATATTACTTATCTTCTTTACGTTTATTTTATTTAATACTTCAATTTATTTATATAGTATATGTTATTAATTCATTCACTTCACGGTAGGTTCGTTATGTTACTTATTTATTGTGCATTTGGAGATTGATTTTATCTTTTATTATTTCATCTTATTATTTGATATTAACTTTGTGCTCATTATTTTTATGTATCTTTTCACATTCTATTAATTCTATTCATTTATTTCACTTATGTATTATTGATTTATAGATTTAGTGATTTTTTCTGTGAACAGTTTTTATTTATTTCCTCACTCTCGCAGATAACACTATTTAATTTAATGCATTTGCAATGTATTTTGATTATTATTATCACTATTATTATTCAGTATTATTATTATTATTATATGTCATTCTATTTATTTTACTCTCATTATTTCTGAATTTATATATCTCATATTTTATGAATGAGTTCTATTATTATTATTCACTCTATGAGTATTATATCTCTCTCTCTATATTTATTATTATTTTCATTATCTTTATATATTATATTAGTATCTAATAACACTATTTTATTTTCTTAGTTTTATTTTATATAATATTATTAATATTTATTATATATATTTGATCAATATACATGATATTTATTATTTATTATGTTATATTGCTCTATGTTATTTCATATGATTTATCTTACTATCTAATATCGGAAGTAAAATTACACATATCATCCTATTTAATTATAGAATAACATAACTATATACACTGGTTTCACATTAATAACTCTATATGTACGATCTAGAGACACATACTTTATTCACTTGTATCTATTTTTGTTACAATAACATTTTATATTTACATAAGTTTGATATTAATGGATAATGAGACATGTACTATGAAAATGAGATCTCTTAGTTATAGAATCATTAGATCACAATGTATCATTTTGCGTTGTAATATATATGTGATAACTTCTAACTTTAAAGCGAAACAAGCATCTCTTTCAATAAACTTTTATTTCTGAATTTCGGAGTTGACTTTTGAATTCATATTTTGCACAGTATACATCAATTTGGAATATCTTGAATCTATCTTTTACAACTTTCATTTTCTTGAAGCAAACTTCAACTTCCCTTTTATTTACTCATTTCTACTTATTCTTATTTTTATAAGAGAGCGTCCAATGTCTACTTCCCGTTAAAAAACTATATCAACCTTTACAATCTCACTTATTTACTACCTATAAGAAGATAACTTATTGTCCACATACAAAACTACTTTATGGTTTCTAATTCCTTATACTACTATGTATTTACAGTAACATAATAAGAAATTGGAACATATCATTATAATTGGCTTAGGTTAATATATATTGTTATATTTATTGTTTATACCTTACGAGAAACATTTCATTTTCTTGTCAAATTTATTATATTTCTCTTCTATCTTAATTCTTATATATCTTCTCCCCCAAATCTTATTTCTCACATATTTTAAGAGTAAAATGGTTTTCTCCTTCAAAATATTTTTATACTACTATATCTCTCTATCTCAATCTATATCTCTATCATCTCTCTATACTATAACTCATCTCTCTATTATCTATTCTTTCTCTCTCTTCTTTGCTTTTGCTATATAATAAGCAAGTAAAAGTTGAACTTAATGATGAATGAAAATCCACTTAGGTTGGATTATGGTTTTTTATTTTTTTATTTTTATTTTTTGACTTTGTTAAACATTTTTAAGTCATGTGCTATAGCGTTGTTACCTTTATTAAATATATTTATTATAGTTATTTTTCCCATTATTTTTTGGAAGTTCATTATATTTGATTGGTATAATGAGTTATATATTGAGATTATGTTATTATATTAATAATATTATTTATTAATTATGATATAATTATTTTTATCCTATTTATATATGATTTCCGGGACCGGTCAGTTAGGCCTAGTTAGGGATACCTGAGGATCTATTATTAATATTTTATTGGTTATTGTTTTTCTTAGGTTTTTTTAACAAGTTAAAATACTTCCTTAGAAATTTTATTTATAGTTTTAATTATATTTTTAAGATAAATGTCAGATATTTAGGAGTTGAAATTTTTATATTGAGTATATAGATATCAAATAATTAGTTAGGTACGACACTTATTTAGTTTCCTTATATATTTGTGTGTGTGCGTATTTTTCATATTTAGTATTTGAAATTTTTATTTTTATTATTCATCATATTTTGGATAAGAACCTTTATGCCTATTTTTAGCCAGAAATCTATATGATAGGTACACACTTATTTAATTAAATAATTTTCTTTTTGTATTTAATATAATAAATATATCAATCTAGATGTATTTAGTGACTGGGTATTATTCATATATATTAATTTGTCTAACATTTTTAGTTATTAATTCCACCATCTATATTTATTATTCTATGCAGATTAGAGGATATGGTTTAGTTAACAGTATATAATTACTTTAATTAATTATATTATATATTATTAATTTTTAAATTATTTTATAATACAATGATTGAAATAAAATAAGTCAATAATAACAATAAATATAATAATATCAGTATAATAATAAATAAGAAAATAAAAAAGTGAACAAAAAAGTAATAATCAAAAATCAAAACAATAATTAATATAATTATATAAATTAAAAATAATAAATATATTTGAAATACATAATAATATAACTATATATTATACTGACATATTATTAATTTTTATTTTATTTATTTATTTATTTTTATATTTTTATATATATAATTATATTTATTATTTATATTATATATATAATTATATGAAGTATATAAAGTATATTCAGTGTACTTTTATTTATATATATATTCATATTTCAACTTATGATATTAGATTATAAGTTAATTTCTTTTTATACTAACTCAGGATTAAGTAATAGTGAGAGTGATATAGCATAACTCTAAGTATAGATTAATATATACTCATTAATAATTTATAATAATTTTCTAGAGATTATAGTTAAGTTGCTCCATCAATATAGAGATAGATTATACTCCGATATAATATAATAACCATGAGATTTTCACCTCATTTATAAGCATCATACTCACATGCATATCTTCTCTTCTTCTTATTTCTATCTATTCAGATATTTCCTTATTGCTATTAAATTTAAATATATATACATTAACTCACTGTTACTTCACATGGAGATTATTGTGCAGGTTATTATTTCATGTTGAGTACATAAGTATGTTTTATATATAGTGTGGCATGATATTTTAGGTGAATTATATTAATATCGTTTATAATTTACGATATTATAATTATTCATATCGATAATATTTGAGATTATTTTAGATAATTACGATAATAGAATATATTCGGTCCAATCTCTAGTATGAATAAATATATTGTAATATGATATTATATTTATTAAATTTAATTATAATTTATTATTTTATTTATTATCTCACTCACATGAAATTGACAAAGAGATAACTTTTTAATTTTATAAAATTATTATAATAATATACATATTATTATAGAGAAGAATAAATAATAATTAGAAACGCATAATTGAGAGAGAGATAGAAAAGAAAGTGCCTGAAACTGGGAGGTGAAGAGAGACATACCCTGTTAGAAGGATGTTATATATATCACTCAGATAGACATCGATGTTTCGGCGCATACCATTATTACTAGCCCGTGGGGGTCATGCTGTCATGCGGTCAGGGAATTCACAGCGGGTTATTTGTCTGCTATGTGGCAGAGACTTTGGACCTTCGCGGAAAAGACTAGAATGTAAGCTATCTCTTCATGTGGTACTCTATCAAACAACACCTTAAGAACCCGAATTATGTCAGCACACTCAGTTATAGTGAGTGAAGACAAGTAGAATATATTTGTGGGATAGCACTTTGACACATCACGTGATCTCAATAAATCCCCTCCGCTTACATTTTTATGTGTAAGAGCGAGTGGTTTTATTAACATATATCCTATTCAAGGTTGGTCCATTTGTTCTCACCCACACTACCATGTAGTATACTAGTGAGTTCTTCTATTAAGAGTATGACATGAATGAGAGTCACCAAGCTTCTGCCATCATGGAGATATCTAGAAGTGTGTACCAAGAATTGATAGACTTTGGGAGATTCTGTTTCCTGGATAGTATTTTTAGGTTCTCTAATCTTATCGATGTATACATCTAAGTTAGTTCACTATCGGTACACTCTTGTATTTGCCACCTACTGCCAACTTATATAGTATTTTCCTTGGATATCTGTTCCGAGCATAGCCCCAGATATCTGGTTTTCCACATCTTCGCTCACAGTTAATGTAAATTTGACGTTTATCACACGAATTTCTACCTATAGAATTAAATAGAAAAATGTCTATTGATGCTATGTAAGCCCTCATTTAATTTACATGAGATGTTAGCGTTAGCCCGCCGGCCTGATCCATGCTGCAGTGTTACTAACATCGAATATTGTATGCTAGCCACGTAATGATAGGTTTTTAATAATACATATCCTAATTCACTCGAGCAGATAAAAGTACGCTATAACACTACAGTTATGTGTCTGGAGAGAAGGGAGACACGCGTTCTACTTCATAAGAGAAATGCGGAAAGAATTGGTAATGGCAGGTTAACATGGATTTTACCTGTGCGGTATACGGTCTATGATTGTAAATATACTTTTTTCTATGTATATTATTGAAGTCTAATATATTATAATTTATTTTATCATATCACAATTAAAAACAATTTAACCATATGCAGCTTGTAATATTTTTGTGTACGAAAATATTCATAGTATAAACTCAATTTATTTATTTATCAATTTATAATTTATTATTTAATTTATTATTTATTTAATTATTAATTTAATTTAATTTAATTTAGGAAATATTTAATTTAATTTTAATTAAATTTAAATTTAAATTAATTTAATTTAATTTATTATTATTTATTTTTATTTCTTTATTATTATTTATTTATTTATTTTTTATTTATTATTATTTATTTATTTATTTATTTATTTATTTATTATTTTTTATTTATTATTTATTTTTTATTTTATTTTAATTTATTTTTATTTATTTTATTTATTTTTCTTATTTTTATTTTATTTATTTATTTATTTATTTATTTATTATTTATTTTATTTATTTATTTATTTATTTATTTATTTATTTACTATTTATTTATTTATTTATTTTTATTTATTTATTTATTTATTTATTTATTTATTTATTTATTTATTTATTTTTTATTTATTTATTTTTTTTTTTTTATTTATTTATTATTTATTTATTTGTTTATGTATTATTTATTACTTTATTATTTATTATTTATTATTCATTATTATTATTAATATTATTAATTAATTATTAATTATTATTTTATTTATTGTTTATTTTATTATTATTTATTATTTAATTATTAATTTATTTATTTAATTTATTATTTCGCAGGCAATTTATATCATTCCATTTTTCCATATAGTATATAGTTTTATTTCATTACTTTATGCAATTTTTTACCTCTTTAAACATTTAACTCATTCATATTCATTTGAAATAGCTAATGGCGAAGTATATGCATATAATTATTAATACCTAGATCAAATTTCTTTTTATTGATTGTCTATTGAATATAAATGTTGTATCATGAACATTATCAGTTATTATCATCCATCCATCATCATCACATATATCATCATCATCATCTATTATTATTATATTAGCGCGCGGTATATATTATGCGCCTTGTCCGGGTTGTTTTCGACGTCGGTTTTCGCGGCCGGTGATCACTCGTTCGCTGTGGTTGATTGACCCGAACTCAGACTTCCAGTCTAGGCGCCAGTACACGAGCATTCAGGGATGATAGAGAATCAGCTACTTTCATGAAAGTACGTGGCTACGCCACGTACCACTAACTCATGTACGTGGCGTAGCCACGTACATGGTGGCTAGCATAGAGACAGAGGGGGGCAAAGGCTCAGCTACCTTTTTCATGAAAAGTAGCTCAGCTAACTTTCAATGGACGTGGCTACGCCACGTACATGAACCCATGTACGTGGCTATGCCACGTACACGGGTTAGATAGCAGAGGGGGAGGGGGAGGGGGAGGTTACATGAGCACATAGTTAGGCCTAAAATACATCCAGGAAAGATGCTGGCATAGCTGGAACCTCGTTCCAGCACTTGTGATGACGTCATACGCGAAAAAAGGGTGGGGGGAGAACAAAGGGGGTAGGGGGACCCTATTAATTGTATATTCGCCATGGTACGTGAAGTGATTGTTTATATTCGTTTGTTATAAGTATCGATGCTCTTCACTTTATTTACTTTATTCATTGAGTTTTTTATGTTTTTCCCACCCTATCCTTATACTATTATTTACACACTTTTGTTCTCCCTCTACCCTTTTGTTATTAGCGTATTTGACGTCAATCACAAGTGGCTGGAACGAGGTCCAGATATTGTCTCAGCAATTTTTTTCCTGGATGTATTTTTAGGCCTACATTTTAATTTGTTGATTCTAAATTATGTTATACCATCGCCTCCTGGTTTCCGCCTTCGCCGGCTCTTGTTCTGCTTTGCTATTGCTAACCGTGTACGTGGCATAGGGCCTCCTGTAGGCAGGTGGTTCTTTAGAATTGTGATCGGTGGCTGTATGCACTGTAAGCGATTGAAGTTAGGTAGGTCGTGAGTCTTAGTCGGGTTTCTATGAAGGGTATGGTAGCGTGCTCTCCTCTCTCTGGTTTCTAATGGCTAGCCACCATTTAGGTTATCGTGTGCTAGCGTCTCGATCGTTATGCGGTATGGGTGTAGTTGATGGTGACTGTGGTCGTGAGGGTTCGCGACGTACTTTCGATGATATAGGATTGCTGATGGGTTCGCTATCATCTCGTTGGGAATGGCGTCATGGGTTAACTTGGCGCCTTTGACTGTATGTCCTGGCCGCGGGTTTGCGAGACCAACGCGAACGAGGACCGCCGGCGTCGAGGATTCCGACGCGAGAAACACCCGCTAGGCGCAAATATGGGTACTCGCGCGCGCGAACGCAAAAATTGATTTTCGTCGGTTATGTTTTTGTGTGGTGTTACATTTTTCAATTATAAAGTTAATATTTTTTCTATCTGACCCCTAAAGCAGTAAATCGTATCCGCAAGCTATTCCCAGTAAGTCGCCCCTCTCCTATGCGCTTCTGTTGGTGATAACAGATATTTACGTCTTTAAGGGATGTAAAAACGTAACATGGTGGGCTAGCATAGGAACAAGAGGGTGTATGATGTCTTATGAAGTAAGCTTCAGCTATTTTTCATGCGACGATGTGTCTACGCAACGAATACATTGAAACCAATGTACCGCGGATATGTCCAGTACATCGGATTAAATAGCAGATGGGGAGGGGGAGGTTCATGAGCACATAGTTTAGGCCTAAAATACATCCAGGAAAGATCTTTCTAGCATAGCTTGGAACCTTCGGGCGTTCCAGAACTTGTGAGTGGACTCTGACGCTACCGAACAAAGGATTACTGGGGGGGACAAAAGGAGGGGTGTATTAGGGGAAAAACGCTCAATGAAAGTACATTGAGCATTATGGTCAGTATATAAATCACACTCACTACTACTTTTACATGGGCGAATGGAGACAGGAAATAGGGGGCCCCCGGTAGGGAGCCAGCCCCAGAGCAAAACGGCAGAACATGGAAAAGCCCACGCGGGTAGGTATTATATGTGACCCGAAAAATGCCTGGAAGAATCTTGTGGGTTACCTAGGAACCCCAGTTCCAGGTCTTAAGCTTTATTGCTTTCCCTGTGTACCTTCTATATATATTAATTAATTTATATATATTATATATATTTATATTTATATATTATTATATTATATATTATATTATAATATATTAATATATATTAATTAATTTATATTTATATATTATATATATATATATTATTTATTGTGATGCGATTATCTATATATTATATGAATACTGGAGGCCCGGATTATGTAGGGGTATATCTTAACGGGGGATATTATTATGCGGATATACCTTATATGATAGTATATGAGTATGAGGATTACTATGAGTTATATAGTAGATGCTACGGTATAGTTTATATATATATTGTGAGATGAGGGAGGAGGTAGCTACGAGGAGTATAGACAAGAATCGAGAAACAATGTTATTATTATTTTATTATCTGGGATTATAATATTATATTAATTATTATTGAATTATTATATTATTTTATTATTATTATTATTATTATTTTATTTATTATTATTATTATTTTTATGATATTATTATTATTATTATTATTATTTATTATATTTATTTATATATTATTATTATTAATTATTATTATTAATTTATTTTATTATTATTATTTTATTATTGATAATTATTATTATTATATTATTTAATTTATTATTGATTATTTTATTATTATTTATATTTATTATTTTTTATTATTATTTTATTATTTTCTTAGTTTGTCATATTCTCTTGTTCCCATATATACGTAGGCTATAATAATAATAAATAAATAATAATAATAATAATAATAATAAATAATTTAATAATAATAATAATATTATTAATAATAATATAATAATAATTATATAATAATTATATTATTAATAATAATATGTAATATACTATATAATAATAATAATTAATAAATAATAATTAATAATAATAATAATAATTAAAATAATAATTAATAATAAAATTAATATATAAATAATTAATATTATAAATAACAATAATATAATAATAATTATTTTCTTTTTTAATAAAATAATAATAAATAATGTTATTATTCGAGTGGACCAGTATCATAAATAATAAAATCTAAAAATAAATAATCATAATAATCCAGAGTAGATCCGTAATAATAAGGTATCCAAATTAATATAAAGAATATATGATATATAATATCATGAATGAGATAATATAGATGGAATAATAAGAGGTGTATATGTTCCCATACCGGGATATTAAAAATATGCGGGATTTGATAAGTAAATATCAATAATAATAATATATATAAATTAATCAATGAACAGTAAAGGAGTGTCGCATCTATTACCATAATAAATTAGGAAGACCAAGCAAGCAAAGAGAGAGAGAAGCCAGAGAAGAGAGCTAGAGAGAGAGTATGAGAGGAGAAGAGAGAGAGGAGAGAGAGAGAGAGAGAGAAGAGTGAGAGGATGGAGAGAGACCCAGAGGGGAATTGTATTGAGAGAGAGAGGTGAGGGAGGAGGGAGAGATTACCGAGAGGCTGGATAACTTAGCGAGGAATAGGAACATGAAACTCAGCAAATTATACAGAAGGGATGATCAGGATGTCTTCAGGATGTTACTGAAATCCCACATGGTGGAGAGAGGACCTAGACCGAGCCAACTGGTCCTGTCATTGGTGACAGAAATTATACTGATCTTCTCATTATGGGAGTGAGTAAATTGAGAAAGTGCACAGTTTTTTAGTGCCACCATATAGAGTATTAAAAGCTAGGTTTGTAAAATGGGAGGTTGAATGTTCTTAGCAGGGGTAAATTGAAAGTTGGTAGGTTCTTGTTGGGCACAGCCAAAGTGCAAGTTGCAAGAATTTGATTCTAGAAAAATTAACCAAGTTGAAGTTCCTCATCTCCGGAAAAATTAAAAAGTCGAAGTTTGTCTCCAGCAACATAAAGTTTGTGCACAATTAGGCTTCGGTAAAGGTCAACATCACAGACCTTTACGATCGATATTCATGATATCTCTAAATCAAGCATGTTCAGAAACAAAATATTTGAAGTTATATTTGAACTTATTGTCATACGAATAATTATTTAGAAAGAAGAAAAGTGACAGATTGTTCAAAAATGAAAGTTTAAATTTATTCATAGATGGAAAATAATAATAATTAATAAAAATAATAATAATAAGAATAAAGATTTTAACGGAATTAATACATAATAATTAATAATATAAAATAATAATAATAATAATAATATTATATAACTAATAATAATGGGAATAGAAATAGTTATAATACATACCATCACCATGGAAAGAATATATACATGGAATATTAAGAGAGTACCTTAGAAATATAGGAAGGAATAATGAATTCAATAAATATTTAAATTATAATGATCTTAATTTGGAGAGTATATTAATTAGGGAATAAACTTCAGATAAGCAATAATAATTAAATATCTGGATATAATATCAGTAATCACCATAATAAATATATATTTAGACTTAAATTTCACCATAATAAGAGCTGAGTAAAATTATATGAATGAATGACTAACTCAATAATATAGAGATATAATAGCAGTGAAGAGTCAATGGTGAGAATGAAGTAATAGATATAATGTCTAATTAAGTATATCTACCAATGAAATACTCATCAGTATAATAATTCACATAATATAAGAAGTAATAGGCCTGACACTCATATAGATACCGAGGTTAGTGATATGTAAGTTCACTCGTACCAATTGTATTTTGAGTGTATAATTGTTATGATTAGGGATACCAATAGAGAGTATATATGATAATGTATATATGTATGATTATTCGAGGAATCGGAGACTCGGAGTATCCGAGGAAGTAAATAGGAATAAGATTAAGAATAGAATTAATATTTTAAGTGAAAGTGCAAATAATGATAATTAGATAAGAAATTTAGAGAGAGATATTATTATAGAGAGTAATAATAGATAAATAATATATCAACACTCAGGAGATTATATGACATAACATCACACAAAATGGAAAATATATCTAATCAGATCAGATCTAGACCGGATATAATTAGAATGATGCGGAGTTTAAGTAGTACGAAGATGAGGAGTTCCACACATAATTTATCTAGAAGCTAAAGAGGAGTAGCAGAATTAAACTATTACAATGATATCGAATTATTTCTGTTAATATAGTCTAAGTAATTTGACGAGATTTACAAAATTATTCTGTTTTAGCAGCACTAAAATCATGGAGTTCCCTAAACATAAGATTTTGCATAGCTGGATTCAGAGGTGTTGGCTTCTTTGGGGTGCCAGTTATATTTAGGATCTTTGACTATTAGTATAAAATTTTAAACAGTTTAGAGAATAATGCAAATCTATTATAAACAGTGGAGTAATCTAGTTAGTACTTTTTTAGATTTTAGATAATAGACTGCACTTGTAATATCTGAGATTTCAGCAACTATGCATCTTTTTGATTGACTGAGCGAAAGTGTGTGGGTGCGAAGTAGCTAGGTGAGCGGGAATGGGGAGGAAAGTTGGCAGGGAGTGACTTTTTTCTAAGTGTGTTCTTTCCGATCACCCGTATGTCTTCCTGTCGGACTAGGAAAGCACACTAAGTCCACTTAGGTTACACGCTAAAGAGATAGATGGGAACGATTACCACCTCTAAAATCAATTTCTTTAATCTGCAATAATACATTGGGACGTGATGAATGAGATATGCATTATGAGGAGAGTAGATCAGATTAATATAAATGCAATCCAAAATGATAGTTCCAATAAATCACCGAGTCATAAATAGCACCTAAAAGATAAATTTCTCCCCGTAATAGAATTTCTAAGAAGATCAGGATAATTAAAACTCCGCAATAAATCGGATTATAATAAAATAATAAATTAAATGAATAAAATAATCATAATTAATATCAAATAATAATGATATTCGATGCCGTAGATATTATAATATAATAATAATAAATAATAATAATAATAATCCGAATAAATAATCCGAGATACATTAAAAGTGTGGAAGATAAACGGGAGGATTAAACAAAGTTAGAACTTGAAAAATAAATTAAAATAAACCAGTATGATATTCTAGTATGAATAATGAGAATATGATTAATTACGATGAGGTATACGATCTATAGCATTAACTCAGATGATTGAAATAGAGAGTTAATTAATGAGCAGTTATGAATGAATTAATAATTATAGTAGTTATATTAAAGTAAAGACGATAATGACATTATACTCCATATAATTTATTATATATAACTCGAATGATATATAAGTGATATAGAGTAAGTAATCATTGTAATACTGGTAAGTAATTAATTAATATCATACTAGCTAATGAAAATGAAGACAATAGAGAGAGTTATAACAGTTAGTTTGGATAATATGGTTCACTTGAGAGTAGGGGATCATCATTAAAGCAGATATTAATATTCTCACCACAAAATTATTCAGAGATGGGAGAGAGAGAGCATTTGCGCGCTGCGAGTGGGCGTGATACACGCTTAGGGTTCTTATGTTAACTTTTCGCGGGTAAAACAATTCCTTCATCTTACCAGCTCTCAACCACTTGGGGGGTAATGCGCAACGCGTCACAACTATTTCCCCGCCATAATTTGTAACTCTCTAAAACGGCATATCCGTTTTCCGCTTTCTGCCGATGCGCGTGCCAATAATTACTGACTTATAATATATGGTACTTTCGTCCGGGATTTCAATATGAGGAATAAGCCCAATTCAATGATACATGGTTTTATGTGCTCGGAGTTAATTACAGTACTAATTAAGCATATTGGCGATGTTTAGTATCGACAGAAGTACTACTCTGTGAGCAGGAGGTACGGGTGTAGAGGTGGGTAAATGTGAAAAGGTATTAGTCAGGATATGCGCCTGCCCTACGAAAAGGTGGTAAATAGTCCGTGGGTGTTGTCGAGGGATTGGAAGTTATAGTGAGTGGTGGTGATGGATATAGGTAGAGGTGCAGGTGTACAAGATAGTGAGAGGGCCTTTCTTTGTATGTCATGGGAGGTTCTCTAATTTTAGGAAAGTCTTCAGTTTCCTCTATTAATGCCCATCAGATATATTCGAAATAATTAGTAATAATTTAACCCTAGATAAAAGAATTAATGGGATGTGCCTTATTATATCTAAGAAAGACGTTGTTTAAGAGAGCAGTTATGCATTTGGGGTGACTTACTGCTTTAGGGAGGCCTTAAAGGATAGTGACAATATATTTATGGATCAGTATAAGGTTAGATACAAGTAAGGTTTATAGCGCACCTTTTCGGTATTAGAATATGAAAAGTATACTGAGGTTTTGAGCTTACGGTTACTGAGATATGAGATAGTTAATTAATATATATTAATATATTATTAAATATATATATATATATATATATATATATATTATAATTATATTAAATATTAATTATGTGATATAGGTAGTTTGTGCAGACACACTGTACAAATGCACTAGCACGACATATGTGATGCATGAATATTTACGATACAGCGAGTCCCCTACGGCTACATGCGCGCTTTATTTTTATTGGATTGTTGGTTGTGTTGTTGTTGGTGGAAATCAATATATTTATATATTAAATATATATATATATATAATAGTTATATATATATATATATATATATTATATATATAATATTATATAATATATTTATAATTATATATATATATATTAATATATTATATATTATCTATATATATAAATAGATAATATTTATATATAGTATATAATTATATATTAATGTTATATTATTAATAATTAATTTATACCCCTAATAAAACCTCCATGGAATAAATATAGATGCCCCAATAATTATTTATTATATTATAATTAATGCCATTAATAATAAATATAATAATATATATGTAGGTGGGGTAATATGATTCTTTGTGGTATACTATATTTATAAAAAATTTGCAAAACTGGGTGATTATCTCCCAAGTTTCATTGCTAATACTATTATATAGCAATTATTGAAAAAGGTCCCATTATATAATTTAAAAATGTTGAGCGGTATATATAATAAATATTGTATATATTGAGCGGTACACAATATATGGTATAAGGTAGATCGTATATAAATATCCTGAGCTAACTATACTACTTATAGATATAACATAATTACCACATTTCCTACCATCTTACCATTTTACTCCAATCCCTAAATACTCACTATACTCATCCTATATACTAATCCTACCTATATCATATAAAATATTATTATTACATATTATCATTATATACATTAGTATTGATAAATGTTATGAAGTCTATATATATCTTAAATAATATCTTTAGCAAAAACTAAAAAAAATAGAATAATACAATTCAAATATGTAAATATGCTATATAAATATTTTAATATGATTTATATATAAGAATTAATTACAAATATTTATATATATAATTATTTATTTATTAATTTATATATATAATTATATTATTACAGTATTATATTATAATTTAATGTGTAATATTATTAATTATTAATTATTAATTATATTAATTTATATATATATATTTATTATAATATTATATTTAGTATTGTATTGTATTTTAATTGTAATTATAGTATTTAAATTTCATTATTATAAATATATTAAGATATATTATATCACTAATAACTGTGTTATTAACTTTTTATAATTTATTATATTATATTATATTAATTATTACTTCTGAGTATATATATTTATATATTATATATACTAATATTATAATATAATATATTATATTATATATAATATATATATAATAGTTTCATTGAGTCATTAATATTTTAGTTTTGTTGTTTCACTATATTTCATGTTTAAATATTTTATTTTATTTTACAGCTATCTACCACAAGTTACTCGTCAGAATTGTAACTCTTTCTCTCCCCCTCTCATTCCTTTCCACACCACACAATACACATTTCACACCCACTCATTTTTCACCGTTTCCTTTTATCTTTGTTTCAGTCACAGCAAACAAATCAAATTTGCCCTTTCTAAATACATCCGTCACCTCTCTCATCTGCTCCCTCAACATTTATTTAATGATACGTGCCTTGAAATCGTCCTGCTTTCCTTGATCATCATTAGAATTTCTGGCAAAAGAATAAGGGTAGTGGCAGCCAACCCAACTACCACCGCCCCTTTAATCGCCTTCTACGACATGTAGGGCATTCGATGTGGGCAATTCTTTATCCCCCACACATGGGGGGATATAAGAGATAGGGATGTCTGTAAGATGTTGTCTAGAAGAGGGGTGTGGATATAAGTTGTATATGAATATGTGGATAAAAGGTACCGTCTGTAAGATGTTATCTCGAGGTTTGTGTGTATAATGAAACGGCCAGAAATGAATAGGCGGAACAATTAGTCACCTTGAATGTTAATATATATATATATATATATAATATATA
>JABUQX010115077.1:0-35592 GCA_015478945.1 Trachelipus rathkii
CACATAACAGGAATTATGTTTACAACCGCCCGTATATATATATAACGTAAGTTTCAGGACATAATATATATAGTTATATTAATATATATACTATAATGTGGAATATATAGTATATATAAAGTATATATATAGCTTGAGTTTATTATACTTTTAATATATTTTGTATCATATTCTTTACTATATATAACTATTTATATTATTCTGTTTCCGTATGCATGTTTTATATATCGACACCTTACCGTTATCATTATTCCAAACCGTCTTGTGCGGAGGAACCACACGAGGCGCGCATTGGGTATATAAGTAATTGTAGTATGGTGGATGAATATTATGAGATTATGAATATTATATAGCTGATTATAAGGATATGTACATGTATATATATATATATATATGCAAGTTATTCATAAGTATACTTGTAACTTGTACTAATATAACCATGTTAACTTGTACTTGTTACTTATGTACTCATATATAGAACATATATATCACTTTTATGAGTATATGTTTCCTTTTTGAATAACAATTCTTAGAAGAGTAATAATATTGTACTTGTATCTATGATATACTTGTACTTAGAAACCGCTTTTTCGCGCCACTACTATTGCGCGCATACTCTCTCTGCACACTCACATCGCGAGCAACATGACCTGTGGTCACTTTTTTAAATTGAGGGTTCAGCAAAGCATGACTCTTGGTAATAGGTTTGACATTAGTATAATTTGTTCTTCTTATTATGTGGAATTATGCACTGTGTCTTTCTGTTAAAGCGTACGCCAACTTTGGACCCTTGAGACCTCGAGAGGCGTCATTGCGAAAAACTCTAATAAATTATATATATAGATATAATATTAGATTCAAGTAATTAGACGGAGAAAAAAACATTTGTCATTGTAATACCAGTGATGTGAGAGGCAAATATTCCCCTTCATGACTGATACTCCTCTCTACACTATTATTATTTTTATACTATATAGTACAAAAAATATGAAAGTAAAAGTATTATATAAGTATATATATATATATATTAAACTATACCAAATATACGCAATTAATAAATATAATATATATGATATATTACACATTTCAATATAATCTTTAATTAATGAAATTTTATCAATAAGAAAATTCAAGGAGTGTTCTTCTTTCGCAGATAAAAACTAAACTTGCTTGTTTCTTTTTTGATATTGAAAAAATGAAAGATTATATTTTAAATATGCACTTCTTTATCCTTATGCTAAAGTTAATTATAACTCACAACCACCTCTACAATATATTAAAACCATAGTTTACTATGATAAACCAACAAACATTTTGTAATTAACACGAGTATTGTATATTCAATATTTCAAGATTATGAAGTAAAAGCATTAGAAAGACTTATTATTATTATTATTAATAATATAGTTTTAAGGGGCTCTTATGATTATTTATATATTAATTTATATTATTTAATATTATATTTAATTTATTATTTAATAAGTATTTTTAATCTTTTAGCTGCCAATTAAGCCTAAAATAATTTCCTTCTGTATAAAATTCATTAAATATTTTCTTAATTATACTATACATACATATTGCTATGAAAAATTTTACTCGGCTTTGAAGATAATATTGGCAATGCCATAATATAATTTTATGGTTCAGTGCGAAATTAATTGTTCATAATGATATAATAATTATGACAATTTAAGTATTAGCATAATAAATAAATTTATTCACGAGTCAAAAAGTTCTTAAAAATATCAAATCATTATAAGCAACAGAAGAAAATATTTGCATAAATAAAAAGTATATCATAGTTTATCCTATGAAATATTAATGTTATAGAATTATCTAATATTTTATTATTAAATATAATTTATTATATTATTAAATCTTAATTAACAATTATTTATTTTGAATTTCTTTTTTTTTATTATTTCATTTAATTATTATTATTATTTATTTATTATAATTTATATATAATAAAGATTCTATACGTTCTTTTTTATATTGCCTTTAATAATATATAACTCTTTATGCATATAGCTTCCTCAAATCACTAATTAAATTTTCTTTTATTTCTTTTAATTTTCCTTTAATACTATTTCGAATATAAATTAACAAGTAGAAAGTATGAAAATATTATTTAAAACTTAATTTAATGTTTCATTTGAAAGGTTTCGCCTCAAGTAAAGACTTACTTATCGGACTCGATATCTTCAAAGTTTTTGTAATTTCTAACAATGAATATGTAATTTATATTTAGAACAAGATTTAAGAAATTATAAATTTATGAAAATTTTTTACGTAAAGGATTTTAGAGAAATTTTAATCTAAGGGGCAGTACATTAAACTTGATGTCAATGTCTTGTTTGTAATATCTTATGTAATACACGCCTTCGGCATAGTTTTTTTTGAAAAAAGTGTATAAAATTTTATAAACTGTGATGACTCCTCAATTATATCTAGCGTACAGAGTTGATTTCTAGGATATGATAATGGTTAAAAAAATAATACTTACACCTATAACTTTTACTGGATTTAAGGCGATGCTGGTATGCCCTTATACATATTAACTCTATTGCTGGTTTATACGTCACTATTAGATTATGTAAACCTAATATATGTCTGGCGCGTAGCATGTCCTAGACTTCCTGACTATCGGCGAATTTGGGACACCAAGCGATATTGTATTAATTAATTGAAGATGTGTGTCCATTACTAGATCAGAAGCAGACAAGTATAAGTTTTTTCTTGTTTTGTGTGCTATATGCTTGAACCTGTGTATTTTTGACGCGCTAATGATTGTTTGGGTCAACAAACTCATTTGTGTCACGGACACCTCAGGTAAACCGGAGTTGCGCCTTATGGGAAACATTTACACTTTCAATTGCTTCAAACAATGGCATGTTGTAAACATGCTGTGCAGTGGCCTCGTCTGCCAATGAACTTTTCTAATAATTCTGTTTCATTATTGCAGTGTTATCTGCTAATCTCGCATAGCTAAAATATGAAATAATGATATAATTATTGTGTATCCATCAAAATTGCAAACTCAAAACAGGATAGGCAAAACATCCTTGAAGTCACGCACATACATACTAAATTCCAATACCCGCACTGGATAATCCATCAATATTATTGAGAGTTGATTTAGATACATAGTTAGACAAAGATTCTTTAAGTATTAAAATTATCGTAGATTTTCTTTCTTATTATGAGGTCTCTGTATCGGAGTGCATGCAATGCGCAGGTCTCAAAAGTGATACTCACGATTTTCATTTTCATATAAGCAAACACTTTGATCGAGTTTTTAGATGATTTTCCTTTGAAATTGTCGTAGTGTGCAGAGGGGGAGACTTAGTATTAGAACCAGCCGTCATTCTTGAGCAAGAGGTCTCTGCTTCAGCTCGTTCCACCTCACATACATAACTCCATTATTTATTATTTTTCTTTTTTCAATTTTTTTCTTTTTTTTTTAATTTAAAAATAAAATCACCAAAAAATATTTCTTTTTTTTATTTATATTAACTCGAAAAATAAAAAAGCAACTACGTTTAGACATTGAACATGAAGCTTGATTTCAACAAACTCCTCTCAAGCTCCTGTTTCCGGATATCAACGGAGATACAAGCTGCCATGGCTCGTTCACCATAGTAGAATTTTTTCGAGTTCTTTAGCTTGAGATGTTTATACTGTTTCAGCTACCTAGTACTTTTGTGAGGAATTTCATATCCTGATCAAATCATCTAGTTCATTAAGATTTGAAAATAGTGCACTCGCTTTTTGTAAGTTCGTTCTTTCAGGTGCGTAAAACGAAATCGTTTTACTTCCGATCACAACTGCTGACCTGTTGCTGCTCTAGAGTGAAATTTATCATTTTGGAGTCTCTCTTTGGCAAGACGTGGGCAGGTGTAAGTTGCATCTTATCATCAAATAGAAACACGCAAAGACTTGTATTGACATTTAGCATAGGGAGCAATGTCTCTATTATTAAATGGAAACAATGATATTTACGAAATTATAAACTACTTAAACTTGATTCCAATGTGAATCAAAAGTAATAGAGGTAAGAGTCACATCTATGGGAGAAATTATATCAGTTACAATGTTATCGGATGAAATGTATATTATACTCGTTATGTTTCTGTCATTCTTATCGTGGGGCAGGTGTGGCTCATATCATGACATGGTATGGCTTCTTGGTTACTATTTTTAGAGCAGTGGGTCTTCCTTTACCCTTTCTTAGCTACTTGGAAACAAGACAATCATTGACAGAAAGTAACAGTCTCATGATGGTCCTGATCGTCTTATCTTGAACTAAACCTTTGGAAATAGCAAAATTCAGAGCTTCTTGGCGAAAGTGATCCTGTACGTCAGGAGCATTCTATGAGTATAGATAAGGCGCCTCGAGCTGTCAACATGTCACCCGGTTTTTTGTTGGTAATATGAGGTGCCCCTGATCTTGTTCCTGGTGCATTTCTCGCTATTCCGGCGATACTCTCAAAATAAAACGCTATACTTGTAGTGCTATGACAGTAAAATTGGACCACCATTGCCACGATCTTATATGGATATTTGTTTTTTAGCGCGCAATATACGTCTAAACTCACACATATATACGAAAAAACCATGAGGCAATTTGTAAATGATACTCACTAAGTAGCCAAAAAATTCGTTACAAAGTCATACCGAATTTATTAATTAGTGCTATCCTGTCTGAATAAAAAATGAAATATACTATCAAACGAAAATTAGTTTTTATGATTAGCAAAAATTCCAATTTTAGTTAGTCTATAATTATAATACTATAATAATTAATTTAGTGAATATATATTTTTATATATTAATATAGTATATTACTACCTTATATTTATACGTATGTCTATGATATTATTATAATATAATTATAATATATTATATAATGATATATATATATCATAGAGCATATGGCGAGAGCAATATAAAAACAAATACTGAAATTTGATTAAGTGAAAAATTTCATTAATGACTAATAAGCTCAAAATAAGAGAAACATAATATTTGTTACATCTTTTGTTGCAATCAGTCTAGTCTACACAGTATCAATTTACCTGTATTAAAACTCTTTCGTTAAAATGCTGTTAAAAGTGTTCTGATTGAGTAATATATATAATGTCATTTATTACATTACTTTATCCAAGATTTCTCCAGCGATATGATCCTTATTTACTATCTTCTTGATAAGAAAAGTTTTGATATCTCACGAATTAATTCATAATCCTTTTTATTATTTAAACTAAATTCTAAAATAGATTTTCCCACAACACTTAAATCTCGCAGGGTTCTTTCCCAATATTTTATGTTCATTAGCATTTCATACAAAATATTTGCTGTGTTTTAATTTATTTATACAAAGATAGAGCAGAAATATTTATTAAAGTTGAATTGATTTTATTTAATAATTTAATATACTTTAAGAAAAAAGTACTTTTAATAGTTTGATATTTCAAATTACTTCAGTTTTAAAAATATTTGCTAAAGGAAATTGAAAAGAAGTTTTATACTGAAATTGATAAGACAATGAAAAAATTTTTCAATCAAGCTCTTTCATAATCTAACCCAATTATTCAATAATTGAAAAACAAATTAAAATTGATTCTCTACTCTACTTACCTTCCCATCAACAAGATATGAATTAATAACTGTTAAGTTGTATTTGATTTGGTAATACTCTGCCTGAGCAATGGGAACGATATGCATGCATTTCCTCTCTTTCGTAGATGATAAAAATGTAGATTCATCGATCCTTCTTATATCATTAGGAATTAGGAAAGCTATAGAGATTGGGAGGAGTCTAGATTTGATTTTTTATTTCTGTTGATTGGTACGTGAATACTGATGTTGCTTGTGTTTAAATATAATAAATAACCTATGGCCATCTTAATATACGTACATTTGAGATATTTATAATTCTGGTCAAATTACGATAAAAGGTAACGAAAAATTTAATTTTGGTTAAATTAATAATAAATAAATGAAAGAATAAAATAAATAATGTAAATAAAATAATAAAATAATTAATAATAAAATAATAAATAATCAAATAATATAATATAACATAATAATTTTAATAATAAATAATAAATAATAGTAATGAATAATAAAAGATTAAATAGCACAAGGAAATTTTTAACAGCAATTTTATATATAAAAAAAAAAAAAGAAAATTAGGGGACTAAGAGAGGTCAATCCCCTTGGATAAACTTGGTACTAAAGCGGCACTTTGATGACGAATTTTTACCCATTGCGATGGCTCTGGCATCAGTTGTTATGACTCCACAAATGGTTTGTTAAAATATTTATGAGTGGGAAAAAGGAGGGAGTTTTTGGAGAGAAGTTTGTATCCGCATCTTATATCCCTTGATTTGTACAGAACGCTAATGAGGTGGTTGCACCGTAAGCTCGTAATTCATATTACTGGTAGATCTGTGGATACTTATAATGTTTGTAACTACAACGCACTTATAATAGAGGGAATAGCCTTCTTTTCGTTATATACTTGTTATCTTTTCAGCTCATCTAATGATAGGAAGATAAGCTAGATATAGATCTGTGACCTCGGTTGTATATTTAATGAGTAAAACACTTTAATTTGAGAGTGTTGAGAAGTAACACTCAGTTCGTTTAGTCACGACATTATTATGTTGATCTGTAGCACCCGTATAGGGGCTACAGAGAGTATAGCACAACTTGCATGTTTAAATTTATTGATTCGACCTATATTGGGTTAGTTGCTTATGAAAAAGAGAGGAGGTACACACTAATAGAATTGGTACATCAACAAAACGTCGTAGCAACACTCAGAAAAGAAGTTAGCAGATTTATTGTGTGAAGAAACCTTTAAGAGAGCTTTTCACTTTGGTCTAGCGGAGTAGAACTTATGAACAATTTTACTCAAAAATGAAATGCCTTGAGAGCTCGCTGGAACGCTTGATAAATGTACCAGTCAACGAGAGTATGGCTACTCCGAAATGATTGGAGAAAAAACAAGATCCTTGAGTTTTCTATAAGTGTCGTATTAATCAGACTAAAGATTTTTTCTGGACAAATTATTTACAGAGTATAAATATTGAGAAGCGTGAAAGTTCTCTACGAATTGGAGAGAGCGAGCTAATTTGGGATCTTTTCCTATAGACAAAGGAAGTGGTGTTGTAAGATCGCTTTTGTTTAAAGCTTAACTTCCCAATTGTGTTTATATAAAACGCGCCCTGCTTTTAATATCCTCTTTTATGCACTACTAAAGGAGCTAGTTACCTATTTAATAAAAGTAGCGCTTCTGGGAGAGCTATTATCATACTGTACGCATATAGCGATTGGTTTGTTTTTAAAAAAACTGCTATACAGCGTGGATTGCGTAATAGTCCTTATTTATTGGATAACTGAGTTCAGATGTGTCAGGTGGAGTGTCGAGATTTTTAAAAAAAAAATCTAAAAATTTTTTAGAAAAGAAACTACCTAGTCAGTATATTCACTTTAGTCGAGACCACTTTTAAGAGAAGAGTGTCGAACGTCCTTCTCTGGAGTTCTGGATTCTATCTCACTCTGACTCCTTTTTGTTTTGTATTATTGTCAAAAAGAGAACTACGAGTTGAATAATATATATATAATAATCATACTAGCGAATACACCAAGTTATTAGAGGAACTGTATGTTTTGGTTTCCTTTATCAATAGAAGTACTAAATATTTTCAATTTGTGCACTTTTTTTATACTGTATCGCTTCTCTTTTTTAATATTTGTAAATCGTCCTACAATTTTGTACACAGCTTTAATAGTGTGTCATGGTGAATATGATCACCATGGGTGTAAAAGTAATTCCTTTTTTTTTGGCAAATTGAATATTTTGCGTACTAATTTTTGAAATTTAGGGTTTTGCGATTAAATGAATATGTGTTTAGATACTGTTTTGAAGGCTATACTTATATTATCTTGATTTAAACGTGTGTCTGGTGAATAATCACTATCATGGGTAATGGTAAATAGTGAAATTATTGGTGTAACCCATTTTGGGGGATAAATGTTTCATTTAACTTTTTCGACTTCTTCTCCCTTATGTAATTTTCGATCGGCACACAGTTTTTTGTATTTCGAAGATTAGAACCAATATTGGTGGGTAGTGTTCAATAGTTTTTCGCCCAAGGGACCCGAGGAGAGTTCTTGAAAGTAATTGAGTGTGTTTATGACCCCTATATCTGGGAGTTTAGGAATATTTATAACTCGTTGTCCATTCTATCTTTTGTTGGTTATTGTTTGTAAGAGAGTCTGTTTGAGTAAGATCGGCGTTTATATACCGCAGGTTTTGAGAAATTAGGTGATTTTAGTTTTCTAAGAAACTTCTTAGAATTTCCAATGCAGAAAATCTCGACAGTTTATATTGTTCCCTCTAATTTGTTTTCTTTTCTCTGTTATTATTTACTCTCCTCATATTGGTATTAGGAAAAAAAATATGGTAATACCCTGTGAATGTTAAAGGACTAATAAGCTTCTCAGACACTACGGTGTATGCTCTCTGCATCGAAAATGATTTTTTAGTGTTTTGCAGGTACAACCCAGCTAACTTGTTGGACTTTCTTTGACTCCCGAAATATGATAGTTGTATTTTAGTATGTTAAATATAAAGGAAGATTTTTGAAACCTTTGAATCATAGATTATTATACTTCTCATGACTATGTCAGAGGCAATTAGTTTGCGATCAGTGAAAGCCGTTGTGACAATCATACTCTAATGGGAGAGTTGTTATCTTAATTTAATATGATGAGACCGTAATGATGTTACCGAGTATTAACTCATAGGTCTCCTATCGTTCTTTTTTTTATTTATATTCAATGTTTCCTACTAACTCTAATTAAAATATGCGCGTAATCCGAGTGGAATTTATCTTCTTGATCTCTGTCCACTATCTGTAGTGCAATCGTTTTTTTATACAACAGAGAAAATAAAACGCATTTCCACTTCCCACGGAGTTGAGCCACCACACTTACGCGTATGTAAGTGAGTTTATTCCATCTAGCAATTATCCGGCACGCGTAAATAGTGAATAGATTTTCGCATGGACCGCTAAGCGGGAGAACAATTTGCCGCGATGATAACTTTCCTTGCCTGTGTCGTTTGTTATGTATAATTTGTTAGATTATATCTTAATTCTTTATGTATTTATATTTCGTATTTAGATATATGGATTATTAAATTCTAGTTCTCATTAAATTTTCAGGGTTCGAGAAGCTCTGTATTGAAGAGATACATAAATCTTATAATTTTTACAAGGCGTTGCTTTATCGTAAAACCTAATAATAATTGTTTCGCCCCATATCTCTACTTTATTTTTATTGAGTTATTAGAACTTGATTGGTTATTCGATAATTGTCGTACATGGCAGTAAAATTTCTGAACTTTCATAAAATATCCTTTAATACGACACAAAATTTTAACTCGATCGTATCCCTATACAATTTTGCGTCGAGAGTTGGCGGGAGATGGTATTGGAGGTCTCTGTAAAGAAGTTCATATTCACCACTCTCAGTCATTAACGAGAGAATCATGGTCTGATTGTATGCATAGTAGAAAATTGGATAATAGTTAAGTCTTACAAATTTTTTTCGTGCTAGTGGCTTTTACTATATACCGTTTTAACTAACCGCGGCAGAGCCCAGTTATTGGAATGACACGAGCTTATATCCCTATCCTGTCAACGACCGTCATATACCGGACTCGCAAAGAGTTGATTTTGTTTGGAAATAATATTGGATCCCTCGTTCTTTGTGGGAGACCATTAGATAGACAACCGTTTTATTTATACAAAAAGAAAATAAATCTAAAATAATTGCTGAGGAAATCACTATTTTAATGTAGTGTAAAGATAATGACTATAATATTAACGGGTCGGAATTTGTATAAAGAGGTCATATGTGTTGTGGTTGAGACTATGCAACATGGTAACAACGACTCAAAGTCTACAAATAGGAGTCTACCGTAATAGTGAGTTTATCGAAGAGAGTACTGTGTATTGAAAAAACATCTTAAACTAAAGCGTTAATTACATTATCACTAATAACAATTCTCAGCATTTAGCTACACTGCGCGCTTTTCAAATATACATCAGATTTTATAGCGTCCCTTCACTTCTGTTTGAAACAAGAAATAGACATATTGTGATTACCCTACTTGTATGTTTGAGAGTCTCGAAATCCATTCCACTTGACCTCGCATCTAGAACACTGCCACACTCCTTTTTTTTTCACGCTTTATTTTTTCGATTAGGATCTGTACTGGAATTTTTCTTTTTCTGCTCCATATTAAAACTTTTACACACATGTCAACTTCGAACTTACTGTCTGCTTTCTTAAAAAATATGGGCTCCGCATGACAGCTTTAGTCGCAGGATCTCTCTCTTCAGCCAAATTTCGCGCGGGGCATTTGGTTGCTGAGACATCTTGTGTTTATAGAATTTCTGGTCCTCCTCTTCTGCGGACATTCTGCTCTAAGAGTCCTATTCAAATATGTTATAGTGGAGTGCACTCGAAGTTGTGGTCGGAGTGCTGTTAATGATTCAGTGTATAGTCAATTATTTCGTATATCTATTTTCTATCATATTTGTTTTGGTTCTTATTCGATTAAAGTACTCTTAACTCCCATTACTAATAATAAAAATAATCCCGGCAGATGTCAATAGCCGGAAAAGGGATAGACCGGAGATCAGAGAGAGAGTAGTAGAAAGTAGAAGAGAGGCAGGAGAGAGAGACGAGAAGATAGAGCACGAAGAGAGATTCTTTGATGAGAGAGAGAGGAGGAGGAGTAAGGGAAATCAGCACATATGTTCTTTGCAGGCATTCTCCACTAAAAATTGCATAAAGACTTATAGAGAAAACCCTCCATACTCACCTGATCGCATTTCCATGCGAAAATATCAGTTCCTAACTTTAGATAATTGCCAGGACAATTCCGCATAACATAGATTCTCAGGTGCTATAGAAGAAAAAAAACTCATGTCATCAGCTCTTAGAAAGTAAGGGTATACTCTACCGATCCCAGAGAAGATATTTGATTTAATTCAAGGGTAAGAATTGAGCTTCAGCTGTGCAAAGTAGACTTTATTATTTTTGCTTTGTTTTCTTTCTGCAGTGTAAAAACTTCAGCCACAGAGTAATAATTCCTTAACTGTTAAAATAAAATATTTCTATAAATATAGATCAAAATTTTTTATCGGCGAAGTCACATGTTCTGGCTGATGAAAAACTATAAAATCTGCCAGTGGGCATACTCGGCATCCATTAGAGGAGAGCCATTGGGAAAGCGCTTGTACTTATCCAGATCTTTCTATATATGTCACTTCGGTAACAGTCATTTAGTGATTTGCAGACAGTCTGGCATTCAAGTTATATCATGTAATCTAGAGGGCATAAACATCTTAGTTGTTTCGTTTGTAGCAGGCATTTTTACTGGACTTTAAGAAATCTTTCAATAACATTAGTACGAGACATTGTAAATCTGTGGAACAGGAATGGACCAAGTGAGTTTGACGTCCAATCACTGGTCGTTAAAGTTAAGCTTTTTTTTGCTGAAGTCATCTTATAAATAAATAATAAATCCCTTTAACTGCAACAAAAATCAAAAATCACTTCGTTAAAACCTGCAAAAAAAAAAACACCTACCCCGTATAATTCCGCTAAAAGAAAAGATATAACCCAGATTAAGTCCATAAGTCAATACAGTCTAAAAACACAATCCATATATCAAAAACAACCTGCAATCGGAAGGATGAACTTGAACAACTTCTACGAACAGAATAGGAAGAATAGTAGGTATAGTGAACTAAAAATAGAAAGAAACAGGATAGAAATAGTTTATGGAATGTCTTCCTCGCCCATCCTTTTCATTCACTTATCATAATACTCTCTCATTCAACATTATCAGTAAGGAAAAAAAAAATATATAAAATAATGTAACTTTCCATGGATCATTCTCATATGTTTTGAAATTTTAAAATTTCCCCTGACTTTTTGGAATTTCCCTGACTTTCAGCATATTTTAAAACGTTTCCCTGACTTTCCCTGACTTTCCAGAAAGTGTGAACCCTGAATAAAATATTTTTAAGGAAGTTGTTACTCTCTAAAGTATATTTCTTATACCCTTCTAGAGTTTAACCATCATATATTGCCGCTTCAATGATTCTCATTTATATATTTATTGATTATTATTATATTATTCTCTCTCTCTCTTATTCAATGTCATTATTATTTTGATAATTATATTAATTATTATGCATGCTTTATGATTATTATTATTGATTATTATGTATTATTATTATGTATTATTATTATTATTATTATAGTTATTGTTATTGTTATAATTATTATTGTAGTTATAATAATTGTCATTATTATTGTAGTTTTATGTTCTTAATTCGATGATAATTTTTTTTTTTCACAGTAAGTCGAGTTCCGAACATATAATTTTAAACCGAATAACTTTTTTCCTTTTTTTCGATTACAAAATTCGTTGTTCTTATGGGCATTTGTTCTATAGCAGCAAGTTATGATATAAGAATCAGGAATTATGTTTACAACCCCCGTATATATATATATTATATATATATATATATATATATATATATTATATATATATATATATATAAGTATATATATATTATTAGAGAGTTGAGTAATATCATATATATTAAAGGTTTATCAATGGTCCATGCAGAGAGCTCAGCCCATTGGTATATATATATAATATATATTATAGTATATATATATATTATATATTATATATATATATATATATATAATATATATATATATTATAATATATATATATTATATATATATATATAAACCTTTTTCCCCCATCTATTTGGCTACCTTCACACAACTCGAGCATAAAGTTGGTATTGCGATAGAGACCTGCCTGAAGGTGGGATTAGTATCATTATTTGGGATCGCGCGTCTTTATTAGCGCACTGCCATTGGGACGCCGAGGGGGTCAACAAAAATTATATATAATGATATATATAATATATATATATATATTTATAATATATATTATAATATATATATATATATATATATATATATATATATATATATATATATATATATATATATATATATATATATATATATATATATAATATATCTTTATATGAATTTTTCAATAGAAATTGAAACAGCTGTTTTGCGCACATAAACAACCGATGTTGCTGTTTCTTTTAATATTAACGAATGATTATTTTTATACTGTAATTATTATTATAGTTATTTAATCAAAAGTATATTAATAATTATTATTATAATTATTTAATTAATTACATTAATTAACATTTGTATTAATTACTGAATTACATATTTCAAATAGGACTTGAAATGATAGTCATCATAAAGACTTTATTATTATTATTATTATTATTATTATTATTATTATTATTATTATTATTATTATTATTATTATTATTATTATTATTATTATTATAAGTTTTTACTTTTAGCTGCCAATTCCCTAAATATTTTCTTCTGATATTCATTTAATTTTCTTAATAATACTCTAGAAAATAATTCGCAAAGGAAGTATGAGGCATATTAATATTTATAAACTTGATGTCAATATAAATATGCCTCATTCTTTCTTTGCAAATTATTTTCTAGAGTAGTATTAAGAAAATTAAATGAATATCAGAAGAAAATATTTAGGGAATTGGAAACTAAAAGTAAAACTTATATTAAAACAAAAGCTGATATAGAATTTCTATATTATTATTATTATTATTATTATTATTATTATTATTATTATTATTATTATTATTATTATTATTATTATTATTATTATTATTATTTAGAAATTCTACGTCAGATTTTGCCTTAATATAAGTTTTACTTTTAGCTTCCAATTCACTAAATATTTTCTTTTAATTTCCATTTAATTTTCTTAATACTATTTTAGAAAATAATTTACAAAGAAAGTATGAGGAATATTTAAAACTATTAGTTCTTGAAAGGTTTCGCCAGTAAAGCTCGGACATCTTCAAAGTTTTGATTCTAACAAATGAATGAATTATTTTAGACAAGATTTAAGATTATAAATTATGAAATTTTTACGTAACATCTCATATTATATTTAATCTAAGGTGCAGTACATTAAACTTGATGTCAATGTCTGATTTATGATTTCTTATGTAATAAGCTTCGGCTATTTTTGAAAAGTGTAAAATTTTAAATGACTTAATTATATCAGGTACAGTTGTCTAGTTATGCTCGGTAAAAAAATCTTCCTATATTTTACTGTATTTAAAGCGATGCTGGTATGCCCTATCTGTTAACCTATTAGATATGTAACCAATATATGTCGGCGTACAGTCAGACTCCTGACATGCGAATTGGTACACGATATGATAATTAACTGAAAGTGTGTCCTTACTAGAAGAGCAGAAAGAAAGTTTTCTTGTTTTGTGGCATAGTTGAACTGTGATTTTGACCAATGATGTTTGGGGTAACAAAACTTTGTTCGACCCGGAAAACGGTTGCCTGGGAACATTTAACTTTCCTTGCTGCAGTTCAACTCGTGGTGGCCGCTGAACTTTCTTATAATGTTCATTATCAGCTCTGCTATCCCATAGGCTATTGAAAAAATGAATAATTTGTGTATCCCTCTTGCAAACCAAACAGGAAGGCAAACATCTTGAAGTCACCACAAATATCCCACTGGAAATCAGCATATCCAATTTTGTCAAAAAGTTCTTTAAGATTAAAATTATCGTAGATTTCTTTCTTCTTTCTTCTGTACGGAGTGTGCAAGAGGCAAAAGATGAATAACGATTTTCATTTTATAGCAACACTCCTTTGAAATTTCGTGTTCAGCTTATTATGAACAGCCGTCATTCTGCAGGGTCTTGCTTCAGTCCAGCAGCAGTAAACAAACCATTTACATATTTACGAAAGCACAGTTTGCCATTAACATGACAGTTGATTTCAAACTCCTCAAGCCGTTTCCGGTGCACACACATACCCTGCAATCGTTCCCTAGTAGATTTCAGTTCTTTAGCCTTGATGTTATCAGTTCAGCTCCTGACTTTGTGAGATTTATATCCCTGATCAAATCATCTAGTTCATTAAGATTTGAAAAGTGACGCTTTGAAGTCGTTCTTGTCGTGAAAGAATCTTCCATTTCTTCGATACTGCTACCTGTTGACTCTTCAGATGAAATATTCATTGCATGTTCTCTCTGCAGAGTGGGAGGTAAGTGCATACATCAAAGACACCAAAGACTTGATTGACATTAGCATAGCATGCATTTTTAGGAACATGAATACGTTATAACTACTTAAACTTTCATGTGAATCAAAAGTAATAAGGTTAGACAATATGGGAAGAAATATAGTTACATGTTATGGTGATTGATATACTCGTATGTTGTCATTATGTGGGGCAGGTGCTATACATGATGGTATGTCTTGGTACTTTAGAGCTGGTCTTCCTTTACCTTTTTTACACTTTGTAACAGCAATCATACAAAAGTAACAGTCCTCATGATGGTCCTTCGGCTTACTCTAAACTCTTGGAATAGCAAAAATCATAGCTCTTCTAGTACCTGTAGCCATGCTTCTAGAGTAGATAGGCAGCTTCCACATGTCACCTGAGGTGCCCCTGACTTGTCCTGGTCATTCATGTGCATTCCAAAATAAAGTCTGTAGGCTATGCAGAATTTGGCACCTGCCACGATCTTATAGGATATTTGTTTTTGGCCAATATATTAACCACACACATAACGAAAAACATGAGGAATTTTTAAATACTCTAGTAGCCATCATAAAATGTTACCAGTATATTTATTAATTAGCTATCTGTCTGAATAAAAAATGAAATATACAACAATTAGTTTATGATAGCAAAAATTACAATATATATATATATATATATATATATATTATATATATATATATATATATATTATATATATATATATATATATATATTATATATATATATATATATTATATAATAGTATATTATAAATGCGCATAAAATTGATTAGGAAAAAGTTGATAAGCTACAATAAGCAAAAAAAAAATCAAAATTTGTTACATTGTGCAATCAGTTAGTCACGATCAAATTACGTATAAAAACTCTTTTCTTAATCCTAATGTTCTGTTGAGAAAATATAAATGTCATTTACTTTTCCAGATTTCCAAGCGATATACTTTTTTATATTTCTTGATAAGAAAGTTTTGATATCTCACGAATTAATTCATAATCCTTTTCTATTTAACTAATTCTAAAAAGATTTTCACAAAACACTTAAAATCTCAGGTTCTTTCCCAATATTTTATGTTCATTAGCATTTCATACAAAATATTTGCTGTGTTTTAATTTATTTATACAAAGATAGAGCAGAAATATTTATTAAAGTTGAATTGATTTTATTTAATAATTTAATATACCTTAAGAAGAAAGTACTTTTAATAGTTTGATATTTCAAATTACTTCAGTTTTAAAAATATTTGCTAAAGGAAATTGAAAAGAAGTTTTATACTGAAATTGATAAGACAATGAAAAAATTTTTCAATCAAGCTCTTTCATAATCTAACCCAATTATTCAATAATTGAAAAACAAATTAAAATTGATTCTCTACTCTACTTACCTTCCCATCAACAAGATATGAATTAATAACTGTTAAGTTGTATTTGATTTGGTAATACTCTGCCTGAGCAATGGGAACGATATGCATGCATTTCCTCTCTTTCGTAGATGATAAAAATGTAGATTCATCGATCCTTCTTATATCATTAGGAACATAAATTGGGAGGTAATTGTTTTTCTGTATTTCAGATAAATACTTGTTGCTTGTGTTAAAAAATCCTATGGCTCTTAAAAATTGATCAGGTCCACAAATTCTGCAAACATACAAAATATTTAATTTGTTAATAATAATAATAATAAGAATAATAATAATAATAATAATAATAATAATAATAATAATAATAATAATAATAATAATAATAATAATAATAATAATAATAATAATAATAATAATAATAATGCATCAAGATTTTACAGCAATTTTATATAAAAAAAAAAAAAATTAGGGGATAGAGAGGTCGCATCCCCTGAAACTTGGTACTCCCACTTTTGATGACGATAACACGTCGTAGATGTGGTTACGTATGTTTATAGCCCCCCCCAAAATTGTAAATTTTGAGTGGGATTTAAGGGGTGTTAGAGAGTTTGTATCCTCTTATAACTTTGTACCCCTATAGGTGATGACGTAAGCTCATCGTAGACGTGGATACTTATGTTTGTAACCCCCTTAAGGGGCTATAGCTCTCTTAAAGTTGTAATTTTCAGCATCTAATTAGGGTATGCTAGATAGATCGTATCCGGTTGATATTTGGTAAACTTATTGGTGATGAAGTAACCTCGTCGTAGACGACGTTATGTATGTCTGTAGCCCCGTAAGGGGCTACGTCCCCACTTAAAGTTTAAATTTTGATCCCTATATGGGTGTGTTAGAGAGTTCACATAAAGTGGCTACAAAAGCGTAGCAACCAGAAGAAGTTGCCGATTTGTGTGAAGAACTTAAAACTTTCCTGCGGTGAACTTGACAATTTACAAATGAAGCCGAGCCGCTTGAAACGCTTGAAAATGTAAAGTCAAAGGTTGCTATCAAATGATGAAAAACAGATCCCCAGTCGAATAAAGGAACTAAAATTTCTCAAATTTTAAAGAAATGAGAAGCGGAATTTTCTCACGAATTGAGAGCGCTAATTGGGCTTTCCAAAAGACAAAGGAGGTGCTGAAGACCTTTTGTTTTAAGCTAATTGGTTTATAAGAGGGCCCCTCTGGTGTGCCCATATTCTGTGCCATAAAATAGGCGGGGCCTTCGCGCGAGCGGTGATTGGTTGTTTTAAAACTGCAGCGGGTTGCGGCCTTTTTATTGGAAGGTCAGTGTGCGGGGGTCGAGTTTAAAAAAATCTAAAATTTTTAGAAAGAAACCTAGTCAGTCTTGTCGAGACTTTTAAGAGAAGAGTGTCGAACGTCCTTCTCTGGAGTTCTGGATTCTATCTCGCCCTTTGTTTTTTTTTGTATCGTTAAATCCACAGCCAAGTTTGAAATGTGTTTTGTTTTCAAAATAGAAGTTTAATTTTGGTTTGATGGACTTTTGTTCTTAATTTTGTTATATGTAAATGTCTGGTAACCAAAAGGCAGTCTTGGATTATCTCTTCTACGAGGAGAGGTTGTCATTATTTTTTTGTGTTTTGCGTCTATTTTTGAAATTTGTTCGAAAATGAATTGTGTTTAGATAAAAGGGAAAAGAAATCTTGAATTCAAGATGGCATTTTAATAATGGTTATAGTAAAGTGAAATTGTGTACCATTTGGGTAATGTTCATTTAACATTTATGTAATTTTCCCCGTTTGTTTTTCGAAGATAGAACAAATATTGTGGGATTCATGTTTTCGCAGTCTGGACGAGAGGCTTGAAAGGAATGGTGTTGAACCCTCTATCTGGAGTTTGGAATTTTATCTCGCCTTCTCTTGTGTATTTGTATCGTTGAAGCAAACCCAAGTTTTGAAATGGGTTTAGTTTCTAAAATAGAAGTTTAATTGTGGTTTGATGAACTTTCGTCCTTAGTTGTTTTTTTCTTGTATTTTGCGTGTAAATATTTGTTTTAAAAAAATGGTCTCGAATTAGCTCTCCTACGTGGATGCTTTCATGATTTTTTAGTGTTTTGCGCCTAACTTTGGACTTTGACCGAAAATGAATTGTATTTAGATAAAAAAGGAAAAGGTGATCTTGAATATAGGATTATTAATTTATGACTATGTCATTGCATAGTGGAGTGAAACCTTGTGACCTTTAATGGAAGTTGTTTTATTTAATGATGACGTAATGATTTCCGTTATTCATTCCCCTTTTTTTATGTTTCTCAATTAAAACGCGTATCGTGGAATTTACATTTCTTCCCGCATATGTATGAACGTTAACAAAGAAAATAAAACGATTTCCCACATTGCACTAGCGAATAGTGGTTATTCTCAGCAATAGCCGGAAGTGTAAATAGTGAATAGATTTCGAGGGGGAGAACATTGCGTAGAACCCCCCTGTCGTTTTTTTGTTGTTGTTTATTATTCTTTATGTTTATATTCGTTTTAGATGGATTAATTCTACTCCTTAAATTCAGTGTTGAATGTGAAGAGACAAAATCTTATAATTTTGTATAAGCGTTGCTTATGTAACCAATATAATGTCCCCCTTCCCTTTTTTTTGTATATGATTGTGTAAATATCGACAGGGTAAATCTGAACTTTCATATATCCTGTTAATACGAAAATTTACTCGATCGTATCCCTATAACTTTGCGTCGTTGGCGAGTTGGAGGCTGGTAAGTTCAATTCACTCTCGTCATTCAGGAGCTGGTCTGATGTAGCATAGAAAATTGATAATGTAAGTACAATTTTTCGTTGTTTTACTGTTACTCGGGCCATTATTGAAGACAGAGCTTATATCCCTATCTGTACGCCGTCAATATACGGATGACAAAGAGTTGATTTGAAAATTGGATCCCTCGTTCTTGTGGGCCTTAGTACCCTAATTATTGGGAATCATTTATGTGTGTAAATAATGACTAATATTACGCGCTTGTATAAAGGCATATGTGTGTGGTTGAGACGTATGAATGAACACGACTCAGCTCTAGGCACGTTAGTGTATCAGGGAGTCGTGTTTGAAACACTCAACTAAGGTTAATTACACAACACTCGCGCTTTCAAAACACAACAGAACTATGATTAGTGATTAACCCTTAGTATTGTTGAACCATTCACACCGACTAAACACTTTTTTCACTTATTTTCGACACTGTCATTTCAAACTTTTAAATGTCAACTTCGACTTACTTCTGCTCTTAAAAGGGCTCCACGACAGCTAGTCCAGGACCCCCCAAAAGCGCGTGGGCATGGTTCTGGGACAAGGTGGAATTTCTGTCCCCCTGCGGACATCTGTTAAGCCTTTCATATGTTATAGGAGTGCCAGTTGTGTCGAGTGGTGTATGATTCAGTGTATATGTACATATTTTTCTTTATTGGCCAATGCCTCACTCTCCCATTCTAAATAAATCCGGCAGAAGCCGGAAAAGGGATAGACGGAGAGAGAGAGAGAGAGAGAGAGAGAGAGAGAGAGAGAGAGAGAGAGAGAGGAGAGAGAGAGAGAGAGAGAGAGAGAGAGAGAGAGAGAGAGAGAGAGAGAGAGAGAGAGAGAGAGAGAAGGGAGAGAGCGAGAGAAAGAGAGAGATGAGAAGAGAGAAAGAGAGAGAGAGAGAGAGAGAGAGAGATGAGAGGAGAGAGAGCGAGAGAGAAGAAGAGAAAGAGAGAGAGAGAGAGAGAGAGAGAGAGAGAGAGAGAGAGAGAGAGATTGGGAAATGTAGGTGTGCGGGATCGAATCGAGCCATAGAACGGTGCGAATCCTAAAAGCGCTTTTTCCTACATTACTGGTCCTTTGAACCGGATCAGATGAACACAACGTCTAAAATTAGTATTAATGTCTAATTGGGTGTCAAAACATTTTATCGTGTTGAGTTTTATCCCACATTTATTGAATATTATGCATTGCATATTCTATGTGTTTTTTGTAGCCACATTTCCGTACTTCCTATTGAAAATTACAATGGACTATGACCATTGAATAAATAGCATGCATAGCTTATTCCATATTTTTAATTTTATTTTCTGGTTGCATTTCTGTATTTCCCTTTGAGAAACGCCAATGCACAGAAACATCGAATAGTATACATTGCATATTCTACATATTTTTTCCTAGTTGCATTTCCATATTTCCCTTTGAGTATCGCAGATGCACAGCCTCGAATAGCATACATATTTTATTTAATATTTTTATATTTTTTCTAGTTACATTTCTGTATTTCCCTTTGAGGTGCTAGTATCACCTCGTCCTAGATTAGGTTACAAGGGGTTTCACCCCCTCTTAAAATTTTACTTTTCAGCTTCGTTTATGAGTGTTAGATAGATGGTGACCCCTTTAGATTTGCTATGCTTATTGGTGGTGGTGCTACCTTGAAGTAGGCGAGGTTTTCACTCCGGAATGCCCCCTGCAAGTAGATGTTAAGCTGAATCCTCCAAACTTTGACATGACTGGAGCTATATGAAAAATAACCTACCGACATAAAATAGAATCAGGAAAGAGCTCGGAGCCTGAGTTGGCTCATGCTGCGGTGGCTTGTACCGGAACTGGTTTCCAAAGCTGAAGTTGAAATCTGTATACACATGTATAATAGCTCAATTAAGGGGTCTTTCCCGATGTCATCAAACATGAGGAACTCGATTTTGGGGGGTTTCAGACCCCTCATGGTTGTCTGAGACACCCCTTGGGTGGGGTCCCGACGATAAAAAAGAAGAAATAAGTTACAGAGTTCATTGTAGATGAAGGAATCGGAGTCAGAGCTGGAGCCGGATCGACTCCAGAGCTGGAAACTGACTATGAGATGGAGAAGGAGGTGAGAAGGAGTAGTGCGGTGCTTGAATTCAAAACTTGTTTTGACTTGCCTAATGCATGCTACATCAATGTTGGGTTTTCGAGATCGAATACGCTGGTTGCGTGAAAGCCAACGTGAACGCAAAAGAGCGAGCGCGCGCCCGCAGGCGCGAACCGGCGAGACCAAGCGCGAATATATTTGTTTCTTTTATTAAAAATATCAGTTAATAGATTAATCAATCAAACCACACACCCTATCCCTCCCCTGTCATCTGTGATCTATTGATTAAGCTATTAAAGACATACTTGAACACATTTTGTATAAACTTAACGTGAAAATATCTACATTACATGTACAAAAAAAACATTTGATATTTTTATTAGAAATATCAGTTAATCAATAAATCAATCGATCAAACCACACACAAGCCCCTCTAATTCTCCCCTGTGATCTATTTATTAAGCGATTAAAGTCATATTTGAACACATTTTGTATAAACTTAACGTATAACATAGGATAAAATTATTATTACTAAAAACATTTTGTTTTTATTAATTTTTTTTTGGTATTATTATAGTTAAAATATCAATCACACAATGTGTGTCAAAGCATAAAGATGGTCTTCATCGGGAGATGCGGGCGGAGTATTATTTTCTTTCATTATTTCTTTGATATATATATATATATATTATATAATATATATAATATATATATATATATATATATATATATATATATTATAATATATATATATATTATATATATATATATATATATATATATATATATATATATATAATATATTATATATATATATATATATATATATTTCTTTCTATATATATATATATTATATATATATATATATATATATATATATATATATTATCAAAATTTCGCTTTTCCAAGAAATCTTTTGTGGAAAAGAGAAATATTGATATATTTTTTTCCACTTGTTCGATCAACATTAAGTTTCCAGGGCATGTACAGTCGTGCGAGATACATCTTTTTTACTTAGATAATTTTTTTTGCATACTCAAAAGAAAAGTTTTAAAAATTTTCAAAAATTTTTTTTGGAAAATTTATTCGAATAACAAATCCAAAACTACTGCATATACAAAGATATTATTTAAGTAAAACATGTGCGTATCCCTTGACTACATATACTATGAAAATTCCATCTAGATCGCCTGAGCAGAAAAAAAAGTTATCCCAATTTTTCATTTTAGAAACCAATAAAAGTGGATTTTGAATTTTGACATTGCTGAGAACAAATTTCAAAAAATCTGAAAACTGTTTCGTGCATTTTGTAGGTAATGGGACGCATCTATGCATATTTCAAGTTTGAAGTCAATTCGAAAAAAATTGTAAGAGTTGAAGCTAAAAATGTCAAAAACATAGATTTTGAAAAAATGAAATACCAAAACTATGGCTGCAGACACAGAAAAACACTCGAAAACGACGTTTTAGAAGTCAGAAAAAGCGTTTGCTTTTTTCCCCATCAAAATTGCCTGAAAATTTAAAAAAAATCCATTTTAGGGGGGGGGGTGAAAATTGGGCTCAGCCCGAAGTTGATTGGACATTCCCTTTAATATAGTTTTAACATGATCTACACTTCAATAAACCATTATCCAATGTCTCGCTGCAGTCGCATTATCTATGCCTGCATCTAGTATCATTTCGCATAGCCAAACTTCATACAATTCCCATTCAAGCTGAATAGGGTTCATTAACTCAGTCATGAAATCTGATACTTTATTATTAGTATGTAAGTAAATAGAAGCTGAAGATGGCAGAATTAAATAGAAATGATCTACACTTTCCATGATTACGATGACTACTGATTAATGTTTCTTAATTTCCCTAGCTTTATATTTGAATTAAATTTTTCAGGATATCCCACCCATTCACAAGATACTGCTTATTTTTACCCCTACCTTTTGAGTCTAATATTTTCTCTATTTTATATTCGCTACTCTAAGGATCAAAATGTGTTTTTTGCATTTCTTGTTTATAGAATCCTCCTTTTATATGTTCACCGTCTAAATCTTAAGATAAAATAATTTTAAGCCATCTCTAGATAATTGTCTAATACTCTACTTTAAAAACCTTCTTTGACCACCATGCTTCATATACTTTTCTAAATGTTCCATCTGTCCTAGACACTCTCACATAATCATTCACTTTAATACCTGTATTATCTTTTATTACCACAGGCTCCGTAACAGGTACTATAGGCTTAGTCGTTACCATCTCTACTGGAGTACTCTTTAGGGTTCTACGAAAAGATCTGTTATAAGAGTAAGCCAAGTCCAGTAGTATATCAATGTACTTAAAAGAATTCCTCTTAGTAATATATCTATGTATTCTTTCTTTTATAGTTCTTTGTACTTTTTAAATTATAGCAGCTTTATTTACAGAGAATGTGTTATAATATCCTATATCATACTCTATAATAATTTCTTGAAACTCTCTACCTAAAAATTCAGATCCCTTATCTGTCCACATTATTTGAGGATATCTATTATCTTCCTTTATAATTTCTCTCACGACCTCAGTCACAGTCTCTGATCGTTTAACTTTTAAAGTTTTCAGTATATGGAGTACGTATATCGTGAAAAGAATGCACTGATACTCTTCATTATAAGAACAATATTTAGTCATTTAAGTTAAATGTAATTGACAAACATTGTTGAGATGGGTAACTATGGTTTTCCGGGTCGTAAACTTTTTTCATATGGGTTTGTGGAGTGTGAATGCTGCTTCTCCTTATAAATAATCTTTCAAATATTTTTTATCGATATTGTGAAACTTTGAGGCGAACCTGAAAATCCTCCATAGCTATTAGGTTCTTTAACGCAGTAATATACTTATCAACTACCTCATTAGCCTCCATGATGAATAATGGCATAAAAATAAAACATTTAAATATATATACACTATAAGGTGATATAAATCCAAAAAGGTTAAATGAAATATTTTATTTAACTTTAAATATTACAAATAAATATACAACATATATACTTATATAAACGTAAAATAATAATGAATATTAAGGAATTAAAAAATCCACATAGGTCTTATGTAAGTTTTTTTCCTTATTCTTCCTCTGTTTACTCTCTTAAATCTATCTGATGCAGAAGATGTACCTGATGATCTTGTACCTGCTCTAGGAGATATTCTAATATTATAAAAATTAGCTAAACTTTGTTTATTTAAGATTAAAGTTCGGGGGATATTAATAGCCTGAAGTTCATTTTTGATACTGTTCCAGCCAGTTACAGGATCCTTCTTCCAATCACGCGAGAGATCGGGTATTAGATCTACATTATTTGATCCTTCGACTATTTCTCCATCGATGATGATTTGACCGAGATCGTTCCATGAGATATGATCTTTTAAAATATTATATAAAGCTATATGTCTTTTTACCTCTTACTGGTAAACTTTCTTCAGTACATTTTTAAAGCTATCTTCCTTTATCACTTCGTCCTTAACCTCTGATATTAGAGTTGAACCATCTATATTCGACTTACTTATTAAAGCATGTTGATGCAAATCTTTTAGGTCTACTAATTTCTGTATGACTTTTTGATATAAGACACGTTTTTCATGAATGTTGATATCAGAGTTTAATATTCGATACAATTCTTTCTCTAATTGTTTAACTGTTCAACTTTAGGATCATATAAACTATGAGGCTGTTGCTGCTGTAATTGTTGATATAGTTGATCCACGTTGTGCTGTAGAAGATGATACTGTTGTTGATGCTGCGGTTGTAGAGGCTGTAGCCTTTTATGTTGCTGCTGGTATAGCGGTTGGGGATGCTGTTGATGCTGTTGTAGGTTTTGTAGTATTTGCTGGGGTAATGTATTATATTTCATTTTTTCATACTCGTTATATGGTAATACAGCAACCTTCGTCATTATTACGATAACCGCTTAGTTATCAAAGGAGCAAAGACTGAAAAGAGTAATGGAAGGAATACTCCTCCACCTTTCTGTATTAACTTCTTTTTGTTTTTAAGTTTTTTTAGGTTACGAGAAAGTGTTTTAATGATGTTTTTATAACGACGTAACTTCACCTTCTAAGGTTTGTTTAAAGGATTATTCCATTTTATAAGATTTAGACTGAGTTCACATACAAATTGTATAAATTTGTCGTCTTCACATATTAGTTTACGTTTCTTCATATAAGGTAAATACTCCATAACTAGATTACTCATTATTCAAGTATGTAGACAGTTTCTATTTCAGTTGGTAAGATATTTGTACGGAGCAGAACTCTGTACGTGTTTAGGGAATGAAATTCACACAATAAATAACCGTATGGCTTAGATGTGACTTCTTTTTATACTTTCAAGAACACTTTTCTCTTCGTTGGAAACATTTGAGTAGCTAGGCCATTGATTTGACTCATATACCTTTTTTGACCGAATAGGAACAGGTATTGGGTGTTTAAAGATACATCTCTCATATGCTTATTATGGTGAAAAATACTCTGTATAATAAAAATCATTGAAATATTTAAATGATGAGAGTATACAGTGAACGTTTCAGTTATATCTTCATTCAGTTTATGCATTAGGTCACCTAACACACTAATTTTATGTCCTTGTACATTTTAAATCGACTTGATGTCATATATTCCTTCATGAAATTGAATTACATCTTTATATTCATTAACATTTTCTTGGTAAACATTATAACACCATAATATTTTAACAGGATTACGCTCGAAAATCTCTACCTCTTTTAAAATATTTAATAACGGAAAGGTTTTGCCACAGCCTAAAGCTCCTGAGACAAGACATGTAGCTGGACTACGAAACATAAATTTACACACATCCATACTTATCAAATGTCAGAACCTAATTGTATTTTAATTACAAATATATATATATATATATATATATATATATATATATATAATATATATATATATATATATATATATATATATATATATATATATATATATATATATATATATATATATCACCATTTCCTGCATGGCTGGAAGGTGGTGTTGGTGGGCGATAAATGCTAAAAATATCATCACCATTTACGAAAAGAACAATATGGAAGAAGGGGGTTTTCAGCCCCTTACCACCAGAGTTAGAGAAATTTGAAAATTTACTTCATACGAATCGACCGCTTTGAGAAACGTAGCTTCACCTCCTACAATTTAATATTCTAAATTTCTTCTTTTTAATTTCACTTTTATATTTAAATTTCCAAAATTACCAAAAATATATGATGTTAAAAATTTTGAAACTCCTCCATCCCAGACTTCAAATGAAATTAATTTAAATGTATAAAATTTTGCATTTTTAAAATCACGAATCATAAAAATATATTTTTCTTTCAAGTTGTTACTTTTAACCAAGAGCATTCTCTTCTGAAAATATGGTTAGACCACTTCTATAGTAGACTTTTCAGATTTTCTTCTTTTCAAAATATAACTTCAGGCCTTCCTTCTTTTTCCAATCTCTCTTTCTTTCGCTTTCTGTTTTTCGCTTCTCCCTCTCTGGTTTCCACTGAGTCCGCACTCGACGACGGTCAGAAAAATATATATATATATATATATATATATATATATATATATATATATATATATATATATATATATATATATATATATATATATATATATATATATATATATATACCTAAATAAATAATGAAAAAAATAATACTCTGCCCTCGTCTCCAGATGAACACCGTCATTAAGCGTTGACACACAGAATGTTATTTATATATTAATAATAATAATAATAATAATAATAATAATAATAATAATAATAATAATAATAATACCAAAAAAATTTAGTAAAGACATTAAATTTAATTTCATAAGTTATGAAACAATTTATTGTATTGCAAAAGCAATTTTTATAAATGTGCTAGCTTGAAATCCTCAGTTATGGTATCAAATATAATTTGAATTGAAATTATATGATTAATTATTTTTGTTGTATTGTAAATAAAAAAAACATTAAATGTTTTATATATTACATGCAATGTAATTATTTTCACGTTGTTTAAGCAAAATGTGGTAAAATATGACTTTAATCGCTTAATCAATAAATCACAGATGACAGTGAAGGAGTAGTGTGTGTGGTTTGATCGATTTATCTACGGATTAATTGATATTTTTAATAAAAAAAAACAAAAGACAAATATATTCGCACGCATATATGCTGGCGCACGCGTCGGGTCGCGGCGGTTCGCACGCGCTCCTTCGTGTTCACGTTGGCCTACACGCAATAAGTTAAAGTTGTAACCAGTGTATTCGATCTCGGGTTCCAACGTTGATGTAACATACATTAGGCAGGTTAAAAGCAAGTTTTGAATTCAAGCACCGCACTACTCCTTCTCTATCTCACACTCAGTCTCAAGCTTCGAAGTCGATCCGGCTCCAGCTCTAACTCCGACTCCTTCATCTGCTATGAACTCTGTAACTTATTTCTTCTTTTTTTTCGTCGGGACCCCACCCCATGTGGTGTCTCAGACACCAGTGAGGTTTCTGAAACCCCCAAAATCGATTTCCTCGTGTTTGATGGGATAGAGAAAGACACCTTAGTTGAGCTATTATACATATGTATACAGATTTCAACTCTAGATCCGGAAACCAACTCCAGTGCAGGGCACCGCAGCATGAGCCAACTCAGGCTCCGAGATTTTCCCTGACTCTGATTCATGTCTGTAGCTTATATTCCATATAGCTCCAGCCATGTTAAAGCTTGGAGGGTATTATTATTATTAGTATTATTATTATTATTATTATTATTATTATTATTATTATTATTATTATTAATATTATTATTATATATTATTATTATTATACACCCTTTACCTTTTAACAGACTGACGATTAAACGTAAAACCTACAGTATAGATTTCATGCTATCTGGCTTATTCAATATTTGGCTTATAAAGAGATTTAGAAGGATCACTTAATTTTAAAATAATTAATTTGAATTTATTTTTAGAATAAAAAGATGACTTGCTAAATATTTTTGCATACATTTGGTGAGCATAAATACCGCCATTTAGTAGTTATTATATTATTATTCTTTATGATAGTCAAAATTTGAATGTGATAGAAGTTGTCAATGCTAATGATTGTTTATAATAATAACTAAATAAAACATTTTATAATATATTTTTTAACTATATATATTAGTTATATATTATATATAGATATAAGAGTATTGATGCTTAAGCTATGTATAAATATCCTGGGGTAGTACAGAGAGTCGAAACCAGCGAAATAGCTAAAATTGAATGATATAGATATGTATGCATTGATAATATTAGCTTTATCCTTATTATATATAATTATTATATACTATATATACTTTAATTAATAATAATCGAATAATCATAATAATACATAATAATAATAGGCCCCTCCCCCCCAATATTGAATGACACCGATAATTATCAAGCTAATATCAACTTTCTTAGGAATAATCTAAAATAATACTAATAATAATGAATATAATAATATCATAATAATAATATAATGACATAATTAAAATAATAAATAATAATAATATAATAATAATCAATATATAATATAATAATAATAATATTTTAATAATAATACTATAATAATGAATAATAATATATAATATAATTACAATAATAATATAATAATATATAATAATAATAATAATATAATATAATATATCATAATAATATAATAAAAATAAGCCTCGACAAATGTCAGGTGTTTATTATCTTAAATGCATTATTCATTATACATATATATATATATATATATATATATATATATATTATATACTATATATATATATATAATATATTATATATATATATATATTATATTATATATAATGTATTATATTATATTATAATATTATTTAAGTGAAGCAGATAAGAAACACCCTCTATCAACATAGCTGTATATTTTGCGTATACCTGTATACTTTTTGTACGCCTAGACGAAGATGTAAAAAAATGGCCACATAAAAAATGCGAAGAACTGATTCGGCAAGTCGAAAACTTTGAATTAAAATATATATTATGATTTTTATTTTTTTATTTTTTTGAATAAAAATAGAAATAAAAATGGAGTAAGGAGCAAAAAAAAAGTATTTAAAAAAAATTTTTACTGTTAATTATCACCCGGCAGGATAATAGTGTTTAGATGCTTGACGCTCTGACATTGTGGCTATTTGGATATGTGGAATATAGTAAATCGTAGTGATATCTTTTGTTATTTTGGTGTTTCGCACTAACAATTGAAGTACATTTATTATAAGGAAGTTTTAAGTGTTGCCTTATGCAAAGGACATTCTTTTGCCTTATGCAAAATGACTGTCTAATACGTGAATGAGTTTTCCTTTTTGGCCATTTATTGTAAAAATTGTTTTCGTTTGTGTGTGTTTGCATGTGTAGGTCGTAGGCTACAATAAAGTTAGACATACAAAGGATGTACACATATCAACTGTGCTAAATGTGTAACCTTTGTAGCGTACTGACCTATGCTTTCTGTACCTCGCACAAGGTACTATAAAGGAAGAATAATATATATATATAATATATATATATAGTATACTATTATATATATATATATATACTATATATATACTACTACGTAACTATATATATATATATATATTATATACTAATATATATATATACTACTACTGATCACGCCTCACGGGGCAGTAGGCCCATAATTCTGGTGGGAACTACTCTAGAGTCTAGATAAATTTCAACCTAGGATTCGACAGGATCGAACCCATGCTTGTTTCTGCTCTCATCTCTTCTCTCTCTCTGCTCTCATCATCACTCGTCTCTGCCTCCCTCTCTCTCTCTCTCTCTCTTCATCTCTCTCTTGTGCTCTCTCCATATATATATATTATATATATACTATACTAACTATATATATATATATACTTAGTTATATATAAATATTATTTAAAATAATATATATATTATATATATAATATTATAATATATCAATATATTGTAGTTTATATACTATAATATATATATATATGTATATATTATACTATATATAAATATACTAATATTATATAATATATTATTATACTATATTATATAATATATATCTATATATACTTATATATATATATAAATATATTTCTAAATAAATATCAAACATTTCGATTTCCTTTTCTACTTTATATTTAAAAACACTTCTCTCTGAAAACACCCATATAGTTCCTTTTACTAAATCTTTATAAATACCTATATATATATAATATATATATATATAGTCGGGTATGTTTTGCGTGTGAAATAATCATTCCATATAAATATAGTGTCTAATGATCCAGAGATAAGCACTTGGATTCTTTGATGGATATATATAATTCAACTGCAAAAATGAACTTTGCCATGAATTTGGATGTTTAATGAAATTTTTCTGAATTCCTGAATTAGAGTAACTCTGAAATATAGAAAGATTAAAATGAGACAAAAATAAAAAAAAATAATACAAGAATAATTAATAAATATTAAATTTGGATGTGCCAAATAAAATATAAGATAAAAAAAACAAAACCTAAAACTAACAAATGGAATAAGAAAGTTTAAGAGTTCTATATTTATAGGGGGTAAAATAAAATAAAGATTTATGAGTTCTGCTATTTTAAATAGTCAAACCATAGTTAAAAGGAGTTGAAAAGGACAGAATTTAACGACGGATTTTATTTAGCTTTTTTTACTAAATCTTTTTATTATTTTACTAAGCAATTATAAGTAAATATATATTATAAATGATTAAGTATATGAATTTTTCAGTCGTATGAACAATATTTATATATTATATATATATATATATACTATATATATTATATTATATATATATTATATTATATAATATATATATATATATTATAATATAATATAGTATATACTATATATAATATATAATCATATAATTATATATATATATTATAATAATATATTGCTATCTAGGATATAAATATAAGTCAAGATTAAAGGTAAATTAATATCAATATCATAAAGGGTACTATATTCATATATATATACATATTTATATTATCAATAGTAATAATATATATATATATGTATATATATATATATATATATATACTTATATATATACTATTAATATTATTATATATATATTAATATATATATAATATATATATTCTATATATAAGTAATTGTGTGTGTGTGGCCTGACATAAAATTCCTGAAGAGAAATTGCTAATTTTTACACTTCCCGTAGTAACGTTCATGACAATACTTACACTAAAAATATTACGTTTTAGTATCTTTTTTTGCGCGCTTACTAATCATTAAGCAGGTATAATAGATCAGCATTATTAGCATAACGGTATTACTATATATATATATAAGCTATATAATATAGTACTATACTATATATATATAATTATATATTATATATATATATACTTATATATATATAATATATATTATACTATATATATATATATATAGTATATATACATACAAAATATATATAGTATATATTTATATATATATATGATAATATATTATATAATATATATAAGTAATATATATATATATATATATAATATATTATTAGTTATATTTACCTATATCAACACTACCAACTATATATTCTATATAATACTATATATATACTATATATATACTTATACTATACATCCCTCGCATATATATTATATATATAATATTATACTTATATAATATATATATATATATCTATATATATATATATATATATATAATATCACACCGTATCATGCATGGAGGGGTCCGTACACGCTCTCCAGGTACCGGATCGATACCGCGCGAAGCAACGGTCTCCTGCAGAGATCTGCGCAGGGTATGTTATATGTCCTACGTTGCTCTTGTTGAGAATTTTTTAAACAGGAGAGAAAGAAGTGGGGTGCATCCTCCGGAGCCTGATTTCAGTTTTAACAGATGCTTGTGGTGGTTTGTTCAAGGTTGAATCTGTGCTTGTAGTATTGTAATTTAGGGTGATAGCCGCATCTTAGCTTGCAAACGATGACTGAACTGTTCTTGGTAGTGAATTGATTTCTGGTGCTATTTCTGATGGATATTTGTTTAGAATGTGTGTTTGTGTCTGCGTCTTAAGTGGTATTTGCTGTTAGTGTTGTGTGGATTTGTTTGGGGTATGTTGTGTTGTTTGTTGGTGGTGGAACGTTGTTTAGAATGTTTGTAATATAGCACTGGTAAAGAAGGAGATTGTTTGAGTCTGTGGTTGGTAGGGTTAGAGAGTGCAATGTGCATGGGTGCTGGTTGTTTTTGTGTTTGGAAAAGAATTGTGTGGGCCTATCATGTGTAGGTGATGTTTTTCTATGGGTAGAATTTCGGTTTCTTCGTGCAGGTGGTGTTGTCGTGTTGCTAATGTGCATCCTATTATGATTATTAGAGCTTTGTTTTGTATGGCGTTTGGTAGTTTTGCTTATGTTGATTTTAGTGCAGTAGTCGGGTGCCAGATTGGAGACGCGTAGTTTTAGATGGGGCAATGTATTCGTTTGTATTTAGTCGCGTGGATGTTGGTTTTGTTTGTAAAGTCTGTGCCTGCGATGGTTCTTAATATGTTTTGTTCTTGTTAGCGCAGATGAAATTATGTTGTCTACGTGTTTTGTGAAAGTGAGATGCGTGTCAAAAGTGTTCACTACCGAGTGATTTATATATATAAGGGTATAGCAATGTTATTTAGGTAGACTAGCGGTGTGTGGCAGCCAAGTTAGCGTCGTGGCGGCCGTGGGTAATTAAATGTATTGACGATTTGTTTGTGAGGGCAGACATTCTGTTTCTGTTAGCATGTTTGAAGTTGGTTGATGCAGGTTCTGGTGTGTAGTGTTATGCCGTGTTTGATGTTCTGGTGTGTTAGTGGCTATGGTTAATGTCATCTGCGTAGGCTGTTATGACGATTGTATGATCTGTTTGTGGTTGTAGTAGATGTCGACACCGTAAATAGGTCTGAAAGGGGGATAGTATTGCGCCTTGGGTTATTCCGCTGTTGATGTTCACTGTTCTGGATTTTGTATTATTTTGTTTGTATTTTGTAGCTGTTGCTATCGCTGAGCAGAAAGTGGACAATGCCATTTCTTTAGATGGGGATGCTTAGTTTGTTATTATTGTGGATGCATGAAGTTGTGTTTGGGTACTGTATGCGAATGCTTTATTGTGTCGAATTGCTATGATTATTGTTTTAGAGTTGGTTTTGAGTTTAGGCCGTTGATTGTGGGTTGTATAATAATGTTTGTGAGTGCGGTTGTAGTTGGTTGGTTTTGTTTGAAGTCGTGTCGGAATTTGTTTTTGATGATGTGTGGAGTTATTTTGTTTTAGTAGTATTTTTTTCTGTTAGGTTGTGGCAATAGTGTTGATAATGAGACGAGATGGTGGAATCGTATATGATGAAGGGTAGAGGGGTGTTTTCCTGATTTTAATTTGGGTATAATGATAGTTTCTTTCCAGATAGGGGGGATGAAGCTTAGGATAATGGAGCTGTTATATATTTGTGCTAACTGTGTTAAAGCCGTGTTCCTTAGGTGTTTGAGGTGTATGCTTGAGATATTATCTGGCCCAGTTGCCGGTGAGTATTTAAGTGTCTTTGTTATGTTTTCTAAGTCAGTTGTGGTTATTTCTATTGTTTTGTCGTGGTTGAGTTTTATTTTCTTGAGGGCTTTGATGTTTTTCCTGTTTGGAGGGTATGTGGGTTTTTGACTGCTTTGCCAAGTGAGTTGCGAGAGTGTTCGCGTGTTGCTTGATGGTTTGTGGGTTTTGTGTGTATGGGTTTTTGATGGATTCGTGAGTGTGTATTTGTTTGTTAGTTGAGTTTTTCAGTGTATTTATTGTTTTCCACATTTTGGTGTTGGGAGTTCTTGGTGAAGAAGGTTTGGAAGTTGTTTGAAGAATTTGTGTTTGTTAGGTTTTTGATTTGGGTGTTTAGGGCGTTAATCTGTGTTGTCGTTTGGATTGATGTGGGCGTTTTTGTTCTGAGTGAGTTGCGTTGATTGATTAGTTGTTCTATTTCAGGTGTTAGGGTAGGGTTGTATTTTTTTTTATGTATCCTCTGGGGATGGCCTGTAAGCTGCTTTTTTAAATTAGAGAAGTGAAATTTGTATATCTTTGTTGAGTGTTGATGTGTTAGTAATATTTAAGGGATATATTTTGTTTTCTATATAGTTGACGAATAGTGTCCAGTCTGCCTTTTTTTTATAATTTATGTATGTTTTTCTGAGTGGGTAGTTTGATCTGTCGACATTTTAGTATTTTATGATAATGGGTGGGTGGTCGGAGTTTAGGTCGGTTTGTGTTGACCAGTAGAGTTTTGTGTGTAAATTTGGTGAACATAGGTTATATCTGGTGTTGTGCAGTTTGGTTGGTTTTTGTAGTGGGTTTGCTGGTATGGCTTGTTTGAGTTGTTTAAGTGAGTTTCAGGTTGGCAATGATGTGGTGTTCTCTCTTTGGTTTGCTCTTGCGAGAATACATGTAGGGTGGTATGGTTGTAAGTCACCCGGCCGCATTATGAGTTTGGGATGTGGGAGATTTTTGGAAGGTTTGGTAATTTACAGCACACAGCACCTAAAACAGTTTCACAGCACAACAGCACACACCAGTTTAATGTCACACATAATATATATATATATATATAATTAATAAATATATATTAAATATATATTATATATTAGTATATATTATATATATATTATATACTATATCTATATAGTATATATATATATATTTATATATATACATATATAATATATATTTATAGTATATTATATATATAATATAATATTATATATCATCAGGTTATAGTTAATGAAGTATTTAAATATCAATAATATATATATATATATATATATATATATTATTATTAGTATAGTTATATATCTATTTATAATATATAAATGTATATATAATACTTATATATAGTATATATATATATTAATATATAGTATATATAATTTATTATTATATATATATAATATATTATAATTATATATATACTTCGATATTATATAAATATATATAATATATTATTTATATATTATCATTACTAATATATATTA
>JABUQX010115078.1:0-22500 GCA_015478945.1 Trachelipus rathkii
CTGGACTCTCACACAATGCATAAGTTTCTATCCTTATATTTAGCTTCATAACCACGAAGAGTCATTCTCATATCAATTAATATTTGCAACTCCTCTCTCTCTCCCTCTCTCATTCTCTTCCACACCGACACGGCACACAATTTCACATGTCACCCCACTCATTTCACCTTGTCTCTTATCTTTTTTCAGTCACAGCCGAGCAAAAATATTGCCTTCCTTCCTAAAAATAATCCATCCACTCTCTCCTCTTACTCCCAACATTTATCCTCTGTCTGACATTTCATATACAGTAACGATTCATACAGTTTCGCCGAACACATAGAACGGCGCCGTTTATCGGCCGGCGATTCCACGACCTTTCTCCGTGAGCCTTGCATTAGCGAATCCAATGGACCAAGGAAAAGAAATAGATGGTAGTAGGCAGCCAACCCAACTATCACCGGTCCCTAGTCGGCTCACGACATCGCAGTGATACACAGATAGTGCGTGCCAACTCTTCTACCCCAACACGAGGGATATGAGTTAGCTAAATGTCTGTGTCATAAGAGGTGATTGGAAACGAATGGAACAATTATGAAAAATGAGGGGATAATGAAAGAGGTCTGAAAGAAAGTGTCCATCGTGGTTAAATGCTAATTGCACGGAATGCCAGTATCGAGACTTGGCACATCACGGATACCAGCTGTGGTCGGAGGTCACACAAAACAAGATTCCATTTGCATTTGTTCCTACAGGACTTATGCACATGCCCATATGCGTTAACGAAAGAACATAAACACTCTGAGACATCAAATTTCACCCTTTCCGGGTAAAAATAATAATTATATTATTATATATATTATTATATATATATTATATATATTTATATATATATATATATATAGTATATATATTAATATATATATATCTATATATATATTATTATATATATAATATAATATATTAATATATATATATTATATACTATATAATATATATGTTTATTAATATATATATATATATATATTATATTATAATATATTATATATAATATATATATATATAAAGGGACTAAGTTCTGAGTGTGCTAGAGTCTTTACATGAGGGTATTGTGTTACCTGTGTGTGTTATTGTAGTGAGACTATGGTCTGGAATAAGAAGTATAGATTCTAAAGTTCAATGTGTTCAGTGGACAATCTTAGGGGTGCCCTGTGCTAGTGGTGAGAAGAACTGATAAAGAGAGGAATGAACGTATTAGGTAGTTGTTTGGTGTGTCGATGTGAAGAAAGGGGCTCAATGAGAGAATAAATGAAAGTATTGTTGAAGATGGTATTGTCATTGGAAAGGCCATGAATTGATGAGTAGGTTGGTAAGCGCGATTTATAGTGTGAGTGTGTTGGGAAACCGACCGGCTGGGAGACCGAAGAGAAAGTGGGATTGAGTCAGTAAACGAATGTACTGAAGAGAGAAATGTGGAGTTTGGCAGAGGCGAGAATAAGGTGCATGATAGGAGAGAATGGCGTGGCGCTCTCTCTCTCTATGGGGCAGTCATGGTTGTGTGTCCCCCTGGGCCAGGGGTTGAACGCGCTATCATTGCGACTTTCCTAGTGCAGGGTCCGCTCGCTTGACCTCGCAAACATTGGTCCCATGATGCTTTAGGTGATTTTCTTCTGTGAACGATTGCTCTCACTAATTAATGGCTACAGCACGGGCAAGGCTCGGTAAGGCTGGGAGCTTTCTTTATTCGACCGTGTTGTGTCATGGTTGCGTGAACCATAACTGCAGTTTCTTTTCAGAAATGCTTGTACAAAGCAACAACTATAACCCCAAATGAGTAAGTGCAAGTTTAGGAAGGTTAAGAAAGAAAGAAAAAATATATTATATAGAATTAAGTATATGTAAATATATAATTTGATATAAATATATAATATGATATAATAAAAAGGAGACGGTTTTTTTTATAATTTGGTTTTTTTTTTTTTGAAAAAAAAACACCGTAAATTTTTAAAATAGAGAAATATTTTTTTTTAGTTTTTTTTTTCTCACCAACTGATCAATCATTTTTGCAGTTAAAAGTTTTTTCAAAATATACAGTAGTACCAATACCCCTTTCTAGGCCTAAATATTGATTATTAATACGGATTTTATATTACAGTTGATATATATATATAATTATATTTATATATATATAATTTATATAATATTATATATATACATAGTATATATATACCTTATATGAATACTCAATATAAATTATATTTAATATATATATTATAATTATTATACTGTATATATATATAACCTATATATATATATATATATATAGGGTTGTGAAAAAACGGTTTTTTTTTAATTATGTTTTTTTGTTTGCGCATAAATAAATAACGTTTTTTCTATATTAAAACAAAAAATTTTTTTGTTATTTTTTTAAAATTACCTCTTTTATGGTTTATACAAAGATGTTTTTATAATTATTACAGTTGTACCGAATATCACCCTTCTAGGCCTAATATTGGACTATTAATAGATTATATTAACAGTGTTGTATATTAATATAATATTATCAATATATATTATCTAAGATATATTTATTAGAAACCTATTATCTAACAAAAGAAAGGATTGGGCAAATTCTTCATATATGAGTATATAATTATCATCTAATAAATCTTCTAATTTATTATATTACTCGTGGACCTCATATAAGGTAATATAAAATTCCTTATTATGCACTCAAGAGAAGTATCGGGGCCTTTAATTAAAGGTGGTTGTGGGGAGCAACGTCGTGGTGAGAAAATGAGATGCGTGGAAGGGGATTAATTTTCCTGTGAGGGAGATAGCGTGTGTGATTGTTAGTAATACTTTCTTTAACACCAAGAGATCCATAAGTAACTAGGTTGGGGTGTAGGTAGAAGATGGTATAAAGTGAAAGAGTATGTATGGATTTGTGTTGGTGAAGAAAGAGGTGTTGATGAAGTATGTATTGGATGTTAATCAGTGAGGGGCTATGGAATGGGATTTCGGATTCATACTGTTATGTTGTTCTAGTGTAAAATTAAGGATTGAGTGGGGCGACTTGGTATGGAAGAAGGAAGGTGATACGGAGGAAGTTGGGGTAATAATTAAGGAGTGAGAAGTTAGTGAATACATAAGTACTGTGGGGTATATAAAGGATAATAAGAAATTTGTAAGAAACCGCTCGCAAGTATTCAGCTGAATGTCCCGAACAAGTTGAAACTGAATAGATCTGGAAGGAAGCAAATGAAGGAAGCATTGTTAGCAGTGCAAAAGATAATTTATGTGGGTTGTGCTTAAGAGTTAGGACGTAAGAATGATAACGTTTAAGTGGTGGAATGTAAGAGGTGATCGGGCCAAGCTGGTTTATAAGTAAAAAAGAAGCGTGGTTGAATGTTTACACGTAAGAAAGCAAATGCACGACAGGTTTACAGAAAGAAAGGGAGAATGCTTTGGTAATTTATATAAGGAGGAAAAAAGTGATGCTAAAGATGCATACGTAAGATGAAAAGAAAGGTAAATGAACCACGGTTTATGAAAAGGAGGATGAATGGGAGACATACCAACGGGAATAGGACGTCTTCTGGGAAGGAATGCGCTGAAAGGTTAAAGAATTAGAAATAAGGGAACCTGCTGTAGTAGATAATGATAGGGATGGTGTTGGTGTAACTGTATGAAGTGGAATTGTGAGTGGAGTGTAGGAAAGAACACTTTGAAAATCTGTATAATATTAGCAGTAATGATGAGGTGATAAATGACTGTGTTGGGTTTGATGGTACAAGAATAAGGAATAGTATTTTGGGGATGAGTGAGATTATTAGCAAAGAGGAGGAAATGGGTTAGAGTGAGAAAGTTGGAAAGAATGGTAAATCTGCCACTCAGGGATAAGATGAAAATGTATTGGTTGAAATTGTGTAGTCAAAGAACGGAGGGCCAAGATGTGATTGAAATTTGATTCTTGAAGTTGTGTAATAAAGCCTTTTATGGGTAGGCAGTAGTTTTCGAGGGATTGAGTAGGAGCGGCAGTAGATAGTTACTTCTATATTAAGTAGAAGGGAGCTAAAGGGAACTTGAAGAAAATTTATTAGCGGCCGGTAGGGATATTTAGTTTATTGAGTGTTTGGGAAGAATTATATGCGTTGGTGTTTGGTCGAAAGATCGTTCGTTCCCAGAGTGAGTCGAAGGATTCTGATTGGTGAAGAACAAGAGTTGCTTAGAAGTAGTGGTAGAGTATGTTGTGGATCAAATCTTCTCGACATGTGTGAAGCAAATGATAGAAGAAAAAGAGAGAGGAAGAATAAATTGTATTTAGGTTTGATGGAATTTGCAACAGGGTATGATAGGGTTAATAGGGAAGGACTATGGCAGGTGTAGTGATATAAAGTGTTTTTGATAAGCTTCTGAATGGAATCCAAAGGTCATGTATTGACTGATTAGTGAGGCGATGATGATAAGAATAAAATGGTGTCAGAAAATAGTCGATTGGGGTTTCAGTATTAAGTTAGCGGGGATGGAGGCAGGGTTGTGTTATGATGTCTCCTTGGTTATAATTTGTATATGGATGGCGGTTATGAAAGAATTTAGGTGGGCGTGACAGGAAATGGTGGTATAAGAATGATGGAGATGAGTGGAGGGTGCCCTACCTTTTATGGATGCTGGATGATGTTTGGTTTACGTTGTTTGTTGCGAATTCTTGGAAAGAGGAGTTTAGATGGAGGGATTGGTGTAGGAGATTGCAGGGTGTTGTTAAAAGAGGGGTTTGGGAAAGATAAAGGTTAGATAAGAGGTTAGTTATGATGTTCGTGAGTGAGGAGCAGCCTCAGTGTGTAGTCATGTTAGGGATGGTGACGCAGCTGATCAAGTGTCTGAGTTTGTATCGAAGTGATTATGGTCTCAAGGTAGTGATATATTCGATCGAGGGAATGGATGAGCAGAGTTTAGATAGCAAAGCTTGTGAATGGCAGGAAGTGGCTGTCAATTAAATGTGGTGAATAAAGCGGGACTATAAGTTTCTTTCATTATAGTTGCAGCGTTAGGGGTCTTGTCAGTGACTATGTTGTTACCTGTGTTTTGTGTATAATAGTGGACTATTTGGTCAGTGGAATTAAGAAAGGTTAGGCATGCTAAAGTTCAATGTGTTCACATGGACTAATCTTCGGGGGCATTGTAGTGTGAGAAAATGAAAAATTGAATGAATGAAAATAAGGGTGAAAGAAAAGGCAACATTGAAGACATTTCCGAGGAAGATTTAATATTTAAAGAATATTTCCCAATCTGAAAGGATGGGTTTGGTCATGTTGGAAAGGATAAATGATAGATCGAGTTGGTGTAAGCAGGATGTAGTACGCGGGGCGAGAGTCTTCGTGTTGAAACCGAAGCGGGTAATTTTTCCATAGGAAGAGATCGAAAGAAAAAAGTGGATGTGAGTCGGTAAACGAATGTCTGAAGGAGAGAAATGTCAGTTTGGCAGAGGCTGCGAGGATTAACAGGTGCGAATTAGGAAGAATGGCGGGGTTTTTGACGGGGATGGTTGGGCCCACCGGAGTCAACGAGGTGCGGGAGTATCAGAATGAATAGTCCCGCTTACACTGACGAAGTCTTGGATTCTACCGTAAATTTGAGGTGGAGAGGTCCGTGCGCGAGCCCGTTAGAGCGTTAGTATGGTGGATTTCTGACTAGACGATTCAGTTCACTGGTACTAATTAAGGTATGCACGAGAGGGAGAGTGCTGATAGAAGACTTTTTTTGCGAGTGATAATGACTTCTTCGGAACCCCATTCTTCGATAACCTCATTTGGCTTGCACTGCATACTTTCTTTTCTTGATTGCTTGTTACGAAACCTGACACCCAGTCTTGTGGGTAGAAAAGGTTAGTATGAAAATATAGTGAAATATATATATATATATTATATTATATATAATACTATTATTATTATATCATAATATATATATATATGATTATAAGCATTATATTATATATAATATAATATATATATATATATACTGTATATATATTATATATATAATATATTATATATATATATATATATTATATATATTATTATTAGTTATATATTATTATATATTATATATGATATATATATATATATATAATTATATATTATATATAATATAATATAATAATAAAGCAATATAATAATAGATCATGTGACTGTAATAATTATATGCCCTAGAGCACTAATAAATCTTTATTAAGTAACTAAACTCTTACTTTTATAACTTTGGACTATACAAAATGGTCGAAGACTTAATCGTTGCTGATTTTTAATGCTAAATACCCTAAAAAAGACTTGATATTTTTCTGAAAATAAGTATATTTTTAAAAAAAAAAACCAAAAAAAAACAAAAACATTGTTGGTTTTGGCTTTTTTTTAAAAAAATAAAGCTCGTTTTTTTTTTTTAAAAAAACGAAAACGGTTTTTTTAATTCCCAACCTCGATATATTATATATATATTATTATATATTATATATATATTATACTATATATATTATAATATATTATATATTTATATATAATATATTATATATCATATATATATATATATATACATATTAATACGAGGACGCTGGGTTTCATCCTCCGGCTGAAATCCATTCATGGTGTTTTAACTATCCTGGGGAGCGATAATTTAAAATCACTGCGAACACGTGAGGTGGCGCTGGTTTGGGATAGCCAGCATTAAAGGTTCGATTTCCTGTCGTCCCCCGTGTTACCCTTCTAAAAGGATAAAGCTCATTAAAAGTAATATATATAATCAATATATATTACAAAATTAACTATTATAAGGTACATATATATACTATAATATATATTATTATATTTAATCACTATATAGTGATATATATCATTGATCTACTATTTATATTAATATACAGGTCGTGGTTACAGGGACCACCACGGCTCACAAAGCGCGATTACTGTGGCTAAAAAATGCAGCGAATCGGGAGTGTGGCCCTGTCACATTTATAATATAAGTATATATTTATATAATTATATATATATTACTTATATATAATAATAGGCATTGCTGAATAAGTAGTATCCTAACATCCTAATATTTGCGAAAGATATCGATGACAACCTCATGTATTATAGGATATCATATATATATATTACTTATTATTATAATATATCAAATTTTTAGAGTAAGATAAAAGAAGTTATAAAAAAGACATACAAAGTGGTGATACCGAGTTCAGATCCAAAGACAGGAATGTATCCTGAAAAAATAAGGGAGAAAGCAAATGATCAAATGATTAGATCATTATTAACAAATTTAAGTCCTGTAGGAAGGAAAAAAATACATCGGACTTGAAAAAAAAAAAAAAAAAAAAAAAAAAAAAAAAAAAAAAAAAAAAAAAAAAAAAAAAAAAAAAAAAAAAAAAAAAAAAAAAAAAAAAAAAAAAAAGTAATCATAGAAAGAGTGGGTATATGTAGTGTTGAGAAGAATTTTGTTATAGATGCCCCTAAAGTATTGGGGCATTCCCCCGACATATGGTAACCATACGTTTGTTTCCTGGAATGCCAACATGAGAAAGAAAGGACAAAACAGAAATTCAAAACTTTATTTCAGATGTGGAGTAGACAAAGGTATCTTTATTACAGAAACTAAAAAGTTTCCTAAAGGATCTAGTCTGAAGAGAAATAAACACACTCTTAGAGTGAGAAAATTGTATATGGTGTGTTCCCACTCAAGGCTGATATCCTAGATACTGTTAGAATCAGCGACAATAGCTCAGTTGTAAATAGAGACAAAAAGGATGGGGGAGAGAGAGAAAGAATTCAAACCGGAAACACAGCTGATGGAAGAGAGTGGAGTGTGCCCTGCTTATTATATTATTGTACGCGGATGATTTGATTTTCTGTGACGAATCTGAAGAGTTTCAGAGGATTGGTAAAGGGATTTGGCTAGGTGTGTAAAATGGGGGGTTTGAAAGTAAATGAAGATAAGAGTAAGTAATGTTGGATGGTGAGCAATTGGAACAAGTATCCGAATTTAAATATTTAGGATATATATTGGATTGAAAAGGGAAGGATGATGCAGAGTGTAGTTGGAAAGTTGTGAATGGTAGGAAGTTAACTGGTGCAATTACATCTTTGATTGATGATAAGGGACTAAGTCTTGAGTGTGCTAGGGTTTTGCATGCGAGTAATAAGAGGTACAAATCTAAGGTACAATCTGTTCGGTGTTAGAAGAATTGATAAAATGAGGAATGAACGCATTAGGGGGTCGTGTGGTGTTAAGAAAGGCGTAAAAGAGAGAATAAACGAGAGTACACTTGATTGATTTGGTCATATTGGAAAGGATGGAGTAGGGTTGTTAAGCGTATGCTAGTGGTTCTCTTTGCTTACTGTGTGTGCTGTGGTATAATCTCGATCCATGCTGTGCGTACTGAACGTGAAGCAAATTAATGGTATTTTAAGTTCTCAAACTTCAAAGACTCGTAATCGGAAACAGCGGGTTGCACACTGAAATTTTGAATTTTGAGTTCCATGAGCTTTGCCCTTGACCATATCCGCAAATTTTTCCCTGCAGCGTGATTCCGTTACTTTTATCGTATAAATATCTATTAATCATTATTGCCGCCTATTTACTCAGTTCATACAGTAGATTTACAACAAAACAAATGACAAGAAAAAATCTATACTTTAGAAAACTACTATCCTCTCATCTATCTTAGGGGGTTGTTCTGTTCCAAATAGTAATGAATTTTTACAACAATTTGGTATTTTTTTTAGTAATATGAATAAACAGCTTAAGTTCTTCTGCCAAAAATGCAGGTGATAATCATTACTACTCCCTTTTTTACTTTTTTCCAAAAGTCAAACATTACTTTATTTATACAAAAAGGAAATAAATTAAAATACTCTACATCTACTATTTGGATTCATTTTAGGTGATGATGCTAATTAACTCACCACCGTTTGCACCTTCTAAGTTGATACATACTACCACTAAGTCTAACAATGGGGAGATGTGATCGAGTGACTCGAACCGCTTTTACATTACGCTTTCATATTTTCTCACTCATAACCAAGTCATCCTGAATTTGCATCTTTTCTTATAGCGTGCTCTTCTGTTCAATAGTCTTTCAGTGCTCTTTATCACATAGAATTTCCTGCTTTCCTCTCTGGTCCTTTCAAGTTCGTTACCTCGAGTCTCGTATGGATAATTTTCACTCCTTTTTGCTCCAACCTACTTGATATCTCTGTGAATTCTTTGAGCTACTTTTGTCTTCTGAGCATCTTAGATGATTCGGTCTCGTATAGTCTCCTCTCTCAACCTTGGTTGAAAAGTTCATTCTTTAATGGGACAAGCTCTACATTTGTCAACATTTTATTGAACCCCAACATTGACTTACGAAACATTCTACTCGAATTCCTCCAACATATATCCTGCAGACTATCCTCTTTCTAATTACCTGCTTTCGGACCCGGTGTCTCCTGTTCGTTCTTGTGAGAATCTATAGTTAAAGTAAATACAAAACAATCTCATGTTCTGTCCTCAGATTCTCCAATAAATTTGGCTTATTTATAGAAAACCCTCCTTCACTGTCGCCTTTCCATCGAAAAATAATTACAAAGACTCTTAAATCCCCAATATAAATAATTGGCCACAAATCCAACTATAAATTACATCCGATTCCCCAAATGGAAGGTACCTCATAGAAAAATAAACTCACATTACAAAGCTCACTCTTAAAAGAAAGAACACCCCCATCCAAAAAGATTTTGAATTTTGATATTCAAGGGTAGAGAATGAGCTTCACTGCCAGAGTAGCGTGTATTGTGATTTGGATCCTTCCTAAGAGGAAAAATAGGACAAGTTCCATAGGTTAAAAATACACATAATTTAGATGTTCATCGGCCCCATTTAAAATTTGTACAGGCGTGTATCTCCGCATACATATCTTGGAACCTTAAATGCCCCTTTAAATCGTTGATCCCACTCATTATCTGCCCTTTCACTGATGTTCTTCTACGATACATATTTATCGTCCACCACCTTTAGATGCCCATGCTAGTTATTACTTCGATCTCTTGTAACTATTGCATTCTTTTCAATGCCAAATAAAGACATGAAAAAAGCTTGATTGATAAATGATTTTGGTGGTCGTCATTAAATCTAGAACCCAGTCCTGATGGATGGCATTTACGATATCGGAATGCCCATCTCTTAGAGAATTGGTGTATATTTAGACTGTGATGGGCCTAATTGGACATAATTGCAGTGCAAAGACACAGCTTTCGACTTTAATATTCTGTATTATTAGAAACAATCACTAACTGCCAAAAAGGGTTTGTCTCCCAAATGTCAATAAGGTGTGGTGTCCTGTACGAGTTTTGATTAAATTCAGATATGAGTTGTCCCTTCTGGAATGTTTTGCAATACGTATCGGCTTGGTCCGGTCCTTGAATTCCAGTTAGGCTCCGAAGTTCTGTTTACCATACTCTATAGGTATGGCCTTCCGGAACTACAGGTCTTATAGTCCCTAACGCACCTGTGGATAAATCTGTTCTCCTAATCCCTATATGGGTGTCAGATTTGCACCGCGGTCCAACCACTGTCGTTACAATTTAGTTTTTGTTTGAATGTCAATTTATAAATAAATAATAAATACCTTTAACTGCAATCGTTGATCAGAAATTGGCACTTCGCTCAAAACCGTCATATAAAGTAGGTGAACATCTAACCAAAATCACTCAGGAGAAAGAGATATCCCACAAGACCTTTTACATACATCCAACCTGCTGCACCCACAGCAGTCGAAAAGCACAGGTGCCATATGATCCTCGCCATCGAGCCGTTTCTCAATCAAAAGGATGAACTTGAACCAACGCTCTGTTTAGCGAACAGGAAGAGTTTAAGGAATAGTAAACGCCAGGGAATAGTGACTAACGTTAAACAGAGACTAGATAAGTTGAGGTGAACCACTAGGCCGTAATAGTACAGTTTTCTCGCCTCCATCTCAAAATGGCCTAAGCCTCGATTCTCTCGCTCATTGCGCATTTTTCACCTTTCACTTATCAATCCCATATCTATACTAATCTTTTCCTTTTCGCACAATACTACAGCCTTGAATATTGGAAAAAATATACCTCTATTCCCAAACTGTTAAAAGTAGCTGCAACTGGTCCATGGATCCCTTGCGTGCACGTGATGTGGTTTTTGATAGCCTATTAATTCGTAAAAAATTTTTGTTCCCTGACTTTTTTGAATGTTTTGCAACTCTTGACTATTCAGCATTATTTGGCTTAAACATTTCGATTTCTCTATGACCCCTTTACCCCCCTCCTCGATCTCAGATTTTTTTCTTATTATGCGCATGAAAGTGTGAACTCGCCGCACTGATGTAATAAGGGATGTTAAGCGTTGGCACGAGGATCGAGAAGAAGTGCATTAATAGGAGTAGGTCATCGCGCGAGTGTATTTTGTTTAGAAAAAAAAAAGAAAAAGAAAGAGTCGTGACATATAGGAGGTAGAGTGCAGACATTAAATGGATGAGGCAAATTAAGTGAATGGCGATCTATACTCCCGAGGTCCAACCATTCATTATCGTGTATAAATTTGCAGCCTCTCGTTTGAACTTACGCTGTGCAGATGACCATTATTCGCAACACGAGCGAGGATGTTGGACCTTTTCAACTAAATTGTAACCTTTAAGATTCTGTAGCTGCACGTCAGAGAAAAGGTCTACCATAGTGCTCTCTATCATAGTTCATCTTCAGAATGCAGAAGTATACTTGTGCTATCGTCTCCCTCGTCATTCCTTTTCCCAAAAACGACGGAAAAACACTCTTCTCCCCAACCATACACTTCGATTCTCTGACCTGTTCTACTTCTACAAATGCTGTGCGCTTCTTATCAGTCACAGCGAGGAAAAATCAAAATTGCCCTTCGTAGCTCAAGATAATCCCGTTGAGCATCACTCCTACCGTTCTTACTAACAGTATATATTTCCTCTTTATCAATTCCCCATAGAACTCTACGTGCACTCACGGTAGTCACTCAGACTCTAGGTGTTCCGTAACTGAAAGTTTTTGCCCGAGAGAGTGAGGAAAGAGGCCGCTCGGCCCTTAGCCGGAGCAGGGGCTGCCTTCTCCCGATTTGCTACCTTGCGATTCGTACGTTGGGTCTACTATCAAGTTATGCCTGGCAAAAGGTAATAGAGTAAGGTGGGTAAGTTGGGCAAGCTGCATGGACCTGTGATAGTTGTATGATCACTCCATGATACCTTTAATAATAATTTCTTACTACTATCAATATCTTCGTAATTTTGAATTGATTCTTCCTCTGGGTATTATTGCCTAAATATATTATTATTCTCATATTACAAGTATTTATATAATGGTAAAATAATAAAGTGATAGTGCATATGAGATGTTTATCTAACACGTTCAATGCCTTCCCCAAGAATTGGGGTAAGGTACGTGACAGTGCATCGGAAAAGAATAGTAGGTTGGGATATAAAAGATATTATGGAGTGAGTCAATGGATTCAGATAAGGAAAGACACCAAGACCTTACGCGTCCCGTCGGGCTTATCCATGTTTAGCGGAGAACTGGCGTCGCAAGGTGCGATGATAGGATAATCCGCACGCTCGACCGAGCATTATACAGCCCGAGTAGATCAGGCACGCTGAGCGGACTCTCTACTCACGTTAACTGTACATTATAGCGAATATCAAGGTAATTATTTAAGTCAGTCAGTTGCGCCCTGCCTCATAGAGATGTCAGGCAGATGCGACAGAACACTATCCCCAACACTCCCCAACACGGAGTGGTTTAAGAAAACTATAACACTCACTCTTCATAAGAAACAATCTTTCCCAACTTGGGTTTTATTCCTAAGAATATATATATATAAATGTAAAATTTAAACCAAAAAATGAAATAATATTATATTTACTCTTATTTAATTTAAGTTAATGTTTATAATAAGCATCCATATTTGAATTAGTAATTCATCAATTAGCAATAATAATATTGTCAAGATATATAAGATATAATATATAATATATTGTATTTAATTAAATAATATATATATATATTAATTTTAAATATATATAATATATATATTAATAAATATATATATCATTTTTCATACATGTTTAATTAAACTCATTTAATATTTTATTTATCAAGAAAATCTGTATCTAAGTAGGTAAAGTGTGCAGGCTGAGCTAAATACTTCAACGGCTAACCGCTAAACCTGACACCATAAATACCGTGATGTACTCGTCGTAAACAAAATCTTAACATTGAATAAGCTATAAAAGAATGTGGCATCAAAGCTTATAGCTATATTAGCACTATAAGGATAGAACACGATAAAACATTCGCAGCATATCTGATATAATAATAATACAATAATATCATTAAGTCTGACATTTTGACACAACATCATAAATAGTCTTACATTATAAAACCTAATACCTAACCCTTTAAGAAGTTCTTAGACGCGTTCTCATCTTGTCGCTAATACGCCATGCAAATTCATAGCAGCTTCCGGGTGATAATAATATATATTATTTATAATTAATATAATAGTAACTTTTCTCCAAGTTATAAAGTATAAGCAGCTAGGCGTGTAGAATCTATTCAAATACCTAAAGATAGATATCTTCGATGTACATTGCTTCGAATAAATCAGAAGCTTTCCTAATCTTATGACTTCTATATTGGAACATTCTAAAAAAATTGTTACTTCGAATCTATGAATTAAATAATAATATTAATATAATAATAATTATTAAAATAATAATAATAATTTATTAATTAATAATAATATAATAATAATATAATAATAATAAAATAATAATAATAATTTTATTATAATAAATGATAAATATAATTTTATATTTAATATATATTATAATTTAATTATAATATATTAATTCCAACTTAGTACGACTTAATCCTATTGATGATTAAATTAAATTTTAATTAATAATAAAATATTTATTATAAAATTAAATTTAATATAATCTAAAGAAGTGCCGACCTTCTCTGTTCCGCGTACGCAGTAAGTAGGAAAGATAAAGGATCGTAGCTCCCGACTCCGTACCTACCTAGAGCTACCGTTGGTTAAACATGAAACCAACCGCGGTAGTAGTCAAGAGCTCACAACCTAAGTCGAAAAGAAGCCTACAGCCATAGTGATCTCTCTTACCGACAACCTACAACCCGACTTCTACCCTCCGATTAACTGCCCGATCGCTTCGACTCCGTCCCGGACAGCCGCAGACTACCAACCGTACTCCTACCCCCTCGGGACTTTCCGCAATGAGACACACTCGGAACGAGGATCATCTTCTTCAACATTAATGGCATGATGACTCTGTATATGTTTGCGAACCGCTTCAGATCACCACTGCGAACGAAACATGGGCTAATTGAACACACAATAATATATGCCAATAGATTTTATTAGTTTCAATATAATAATAGATAATTACCTTTTTAACCAATGAGCCACACCCTTAATCTAATTAATCCCGCGCCTCTCAGGACTCCGCAAAACCACAGCGAACAATTGTGCTAGCATAACCAACTTAAAAATTTACGCTACCCCCCTTTCTCTCGCCATCATGTCCAATTAGTTTCTAACATATTTCTTATAGCTGTCCACATTATTCCATATATTGACATAATAATCCAATAATAATATTTTTATCTATATCAGATAATAATCAATCTCCAAGCTGGATCGATTTCCACATAAGTGCAACAATATACATAAATCATTATGACACATAACGTCTATAAAACCAAAAATAGAATAATACTCACACTAAAATTAATCATATCAATAATTCTTTATACCAATTTTATATTGATCCTGAAATCTCATTATCTTCAGTGATTTTATTCATCTCATGTATTTATTTATTCTCTTCTTTTTTACGTCTCTTATATTACTTTCACTGTCCATCATTATTTATTATCGACTTCCTCATAATGTGTTTATCTAATCCTGCCATTATTATTACCATTCTAATTAATATTAATACAACATAAAATAATAATAATAATAATAATAAAAATATAATATTATAATCAATGATAAACTAGATATTTGATTATCTCCTTTGATATTGTACTTATCTTATATTTTACTCATTCATGCAAAAAACCCTTAGCGCACTCAAGACTTAGTCCCTTAGCCATCAATCAAAGATTTAATTGCAGCCATTATCTCACATTCTTTTAATCCTACCATTTATTCACATATATCTTTTCCTAAACTACACTCTGATCATCTCAATTTCTATCGTTTTCCCTTTTTACTATTAGAATCTATATTTCCTAAAATATATATTTAATTTTAATACTTTATTATGAATTTAAACTCAATTCTAGCTTCTTTCACATCTACAGATAATAATACTAATTATGTACTACTCGTCTTATATTAATTTTGAATCTTTTATCGCCTATATTATCTATCTACACAGTAACAATACCCAGCTCTTAATATGACTAGCACAGATACACTTAATTTCCTCTATATGTTATTCAATATTTTCTTTCTTTACATTCACTTTCTGAATAATATTATATTCTCCTAAGATTTTTGTACCATTCTTTTATTATTGCTTCTCTATGATCAAAAAACTATTACATCTTCTACGTGATTCCACCATTAGAATCTATCAGTTTATTAACCATTAATCCATTGAGTAAATGATATGTGATCATATATACAGTATTAATAGAGATCGAGTAGATGTAAAAGTGATAAAAATGAATAAACAAATAAATGAATATTAATAAGTAGATAATAATAATTAATAATAGTGGTAGTTTATATCATTTAGTTAGCTCCTCTTAATATTATTATATTATTATTATATTATTATTATCATTGTTACCAGACTCATTTTGATTTGGATTGCATGTGCTATAAATAGATTATATTGATATGGTCTGGAAAAACTGATACATTATCATATTCTTATTATTAAATTGATGGCATGATGCCTTTCCCGCGGAAAAGAGGTGTTTCGACCTGGAAATGAACCGGGCTGAAGCTATATGACGTATTATATATATATGTATGTAGTAGTAGGCCATATCATCTCCTGGCGTATAAGTAATGGGCGATAGTAAGTTAATATGAGTCAGTAGTTGTAAGCCGGAGGACAGTAGGACAATTGTTTATCTATGGTAAAAGTTTGTTGTCCCTTATCTCGCCGTAGCTCCGAGCAATTTAGTAAAGTGACTAATACTTCTGATCTGCTAGTCCTAGTTTGGAAAGAAGTGCATTAAATGAAAGAAAGAGGCAGATAATTGTACTATCCTTTTAGCATAGAATGAATACGATGACAAGGAGGGTAAGATTATAGTCATAGGGTTGTTAATGTCACTCAGTGAAGCACGAGCAAGAAATTAGTATTAAGGAACGAAATTATTTATTTATGATGGTAATTGGACTCTAAAATTTATTTTTCTTACTCCAAAACAGATTGTACCCTAGAATTGTACATCTTATTACTCTCATGCAAAACCCTCTCGGCCACCAAGTCGGTTTATCCAATGGAAATGTATGGTCATAGTTTATGGTACGGAGAAGAAAAAAGTAAATGCGGGATAGGCAGGGGGTAGTTTAATCTTGAAGAAAGCTGTACCAGACTCTTGGTGGATTGCAGTCAAAAAGTAGGGTCGGAGAAACGACGTGAAAAGTCTTCGAGTGAAGGGCGAGCATAGAGCGTATGTTGAGAGTAGGCCACTTCTCCTGGCGTAGATGGGCGGGGGGGGGTTGCCGGAGGACATAGGACAATGTTTCTTTGGAAAGTTTTGTTGCCTCTCGCCGGTCGAGCTTGAGTAAAGTGCATAACTTCTGAATCTGCTGTTCCGAGTTTGAAAGAAGGGCATTGAATGAAAGAGGCAGAATGACTACCTTTGCAATTAGAACAGCAAGGGGAAGATCGCAAAGGGTTAGATGATCACCGTGAAGCACGAGCAGATAGGATTAAGGGAACGGAAATATTTTTGGTGACCAAATTTCTAATACTTGAAATATCTTCTTGGATGTGGGATGGATGTACAGTCGTATATCAAAAATGGTGAAACCCATCATTATCTTAGTAGGGGAAATTGCCGTTTTAAATGTAAGTAGCAGCCTGGGATATGGCCTAGAAGGATCACTATTACGTAATGAAATTCTACTCACATTAGGAACAGGTATGGATTTTCTTTGCAGATGGGCTAAGATAGCATTAGTACTATTGTTGGACCTCAGCAGTAAAGACTGTGTCCTTTGAGGTATTGCAAACCCCATCCGAGGTAGAGATGACTGGAATATTACCAAGTTGTTTTTCAAAAGTTGCTCTTTGTGGTGAAGCAGCACAAGGAGGGAGCCAATCTGCATCAGTGTCACTTCTGGATCAGTAGTACTGAGGACACCTGCAATGCCTCACTCAATACAAGTTGACTGTGCGTTGTTAGGTGCTAATACGCTGGAAAGGAGAGCTGATGTAGAAGTAAAGCGATTATCCAGCATCAGTCGAAACTCTGGGTGGATCCGAGAACCAGAGGTAAGTGCGGTGATGGACAGCAGAATGCCGAGACTTGGAAATCTTAGTAGACTTAGAAACTTGAGGTCTCTCAAGGGGATGAACGGTGGGATCTTGGAACGGTGTGAGGGGTCGACTTTGGGTCCCCTACAATGAACCCCCCGGAGAAAGGCGAGAATTCCCAGTTTTTGGAATGTACCCTTACCCACGATGGGAAAAAAGTCAAAATGGGCACAAGATCCGCAGCTCGATAGCAACCAGGATTTGGGAAAGAACGGGATGAAGACTCCCATAAGAGAGGCCAGAAGTATGTATGGTAGTGCGTAAGGGAAGGGAAAATAACTGTGGGACGTGGATGGGGAAAAGTAAATAATAAAATATATATACGGCAATAACAGCTATGGTGATAAAAAAATCAATAAAACTCAAAACATAATAATAAAACAAAATCAAAAACAAACAAAAATAAATAAAAAAATAAAAAAAACAAAAAAACAAAAACAAAAATACGAACAACAATAATAAGGGACTGTAATGACGATAAGTGATATCAGGGGATTAGAAAAAAAATCGAAGGGTAACTCTCACAAACACCAAAGTGTTTATCATCATCTCCTCCGCAAATGAGGTTACTCGTGAAGTAGGCAATAATAATAATAATAATAACTAAAACTAATAATAATAACTAATATTAATAATAATAATAATATAATAATATAAAAAAAATAATAATAATAATAATAATAATAATAATATATTTAGAACAATTTAATGATATTTATTAAAAAGAAATAATTTTAATGAATAAAAAAGGTATGATTATCTTAAAAGGGAATAAAATGATTAGAGAAAAAGGAGAAGATATGGATGTATTTATAAAGAGTAAATTTTATTTGCTAGCAGTGACTGAAGACAAAAGATGAACAGAAGGCGTCGATACAGCTGGTGGATGTGAAAATGTGTGTTTGTTGAGTGGAGAGGACATGAGGGTGGGAGAAGAAGTTGCGATCTGATGAGTGACCTGTGGCATAGAGCTATGGAGGGAATTTGTTTGTGTGAATACTAGTGGTTAAATTAAAGTTAAGAATCTCAATGTGTTGAGTGTTGGTTGTGAGGTATGTCCATCTGAGGATTGAATCGTTAGGAGAAAAGTGATTCTGGATAATCTAAGAATGTAATGATTGGTATGGATGGGTGAGCAGGGCTTCGGATGACTGTGCTAGTGTGACCTAAAATGGTTTGGATAGTGAGAGTCAAAAAAGGGATGTATAACAGGTGACTTTGGGTGACAGGAAAAATGAGAATAATAGGAAGGTAATTGATTTCTTGTGAAGAGAGAGGTATGTTGTAAGTAATACTTTCCTTCAAACACAAGAGTATTCCCAAGTATACTAGTAGGGTAGGTGTAAATAGAGATGGTACTGAAGTGAAAAGTATGATTGATGTTTGTGTTGGTGAAGAGGAGATGTAAAGTATTGATGATGTTAAATCAGTGGAAGCGAATGGGGAAGGATTAATCGGATTCATTATGTGCTTATGTAAGATTAACAGTTAGTGGGAGCTTGGTGGAGAGGAACTAAGATAAAGGAAGGAAGTGGGAAGAATTAAAAGCGAGAGAGTAACAAGATATATAAAGAGGAAGTAGTATTTAAAGAGAGTTTGGGAAATAATACTCAGTATTAATGGAACAAGATAAACAATACAGAGAACAAATCACGGCAGTGCAAAGAAGAAAGCTATGTTAGTAGTATGAAAGAGAAATTATGTGATGTTGCAAGTAGAAAAGTAACAAATCTGAAGATGGTTACTGGAATGAAGGGGGTGCAAGCGTGGGTAAAAAAAAAGTGGCCGAAAGTGATAAAACCCAATGTTGAGGTCTCAAAAGAAAAGGTTTGGAATTATATAAGGAGGAAAAAAGGAAAAGGAAGACTAAAAGTTGCATACGTAGGAGAGAAAATTGAGTAAATGAACAGTTTTGGAAGGAGATCGAATGGGACTTATGAGGAATATGAAAGGCTTTTCTGTAAAAGATGATAGAAGTAAAGGCACGCACAGTTAAAAATGGGAAGCAAGAGAATCTGCATAGAAAAACTGAATACGGAGTGTGCCTTTCATAACTGTTGAAAGTAATGTCTAGTTAATAAAATAGTGCTATCGAAATATCTGTATCATAATTGGCAGTAATGAAGAGATGATAGTGAATGTGTGCGAGCTTGAAGGTGCAAGAAGAAATAGGTATTTTGGGGATGAGGTAATTAGTAAAGAGGAGGAAATGGTAGATGGAGCAAAGTTAAAGATGATAATCTTCAGGAAATAGATGTAATTACTGTGAAATGATCAACGAATGTAGGCGAATGGTGATTGAATGATTTGAAGTTGTGTAACAAAGCATTTATGGAAGGTATAGTTCAGAGAGATTAGAGGAGAGCAGTAATATCACCCTTATATAATGGTAAGTGGATAAGGGGAACTGTAGGAACTATATTGGAATTAATTTACTGAGTATTGTAGGCATAGTGATATATATGTGTTGATTGTAGGCTTCTGAATGGAATCAAAGTAGGTATTTGACGATAGTGAGGCGTGTGTAAGAATAAAATCGCTGTCAAAAGTGATTTGGTTAATATAATAGGCGGAGAAGCAGGGTTGTGTTATACCAATCCTTGTATTATTCAATTTGTTATAGCTGGATGCTGGTGTATGAAAAGATTAGAGGTGGGGGGGGGGGTGGCAGGAAAATGGTGTTAGAATGATATGAGAATGGAGATGAAGTTGGGAGGTGCTTACCTATCTATGACTTATCGGAATGATTGGTTTTTGTGTGGCGATAATCTGAACGAGGAGTTTGGAGAGAATGGTAAATCTGAAGATTTGGCAGTGGTGTGTAAAAGAGGGCCTCTGAAAGAAACGTAGAAAAGAGGCTATAGGTTATTTGTTGGAGTGAGGATATGTCCCAGTGTTGAAGTTATGTTAGATGGTGAGCAGCTCGAACAAGTGTTCTGAGTTTAAATATTAGGGTATATGTTTGGATGAGAAGGGAACGGATGATGCAGAGTAGTAGGAAAGTTGTGAATGGCAGGAAGTGGCTGGTGCAATTATAATCATTGGTGAATGTGAAAAGCGGATAATCTTGAGTGCATGGCTAAGGGTCTTAACATGAGGTAAATGTTGTTATCGTGTGTTATTTGTATAGTAAATGAGACTATGGATGGAAAAGAATTAATGATCTAAAGTTCAATTGTGTTCCAGCATGACAATCTTATAAGGGAAGTGGCTAGTGTGAGAGAAGAATTGATAAAAGAGGAATGAACGATATATTAGAGAGTGTGTGGTGTGAAAAAGGGATAAATAAAAGAAAATAAATGAAAGTATGTTAGATGGTTTGTCATGTGGAAAGGAATAAATTGAAGTCGATTGGTAACGCGGATGTATAGTGGGCGAGTGTGTGGAAACTGCCACTACGGAGACCGAGAAGAAAAACCTAGGATGAGTCCAGTAAACGAATTGTGAAGGAGTAGAAAGCAGTTTGGCAGATGGCGAGAATCCAAAGGGTGCTTAATAGGAAGTGAAATGGCGGGGTTTTGCGAGGGGGAATGGTTGTGGCCCACCTGGGCCAAGGGATGACACCTGTGAGGGTCCGTCGCGGTTCCGTGAAGCTCTAGGGTGGATTTTCTGACTGCGACGAGATCTTACTAATTAATGGTACATGGGGGGGCCTGGCTGGCTTTCTTTCGACTTTTGTCAATATTCTTCTACTGTTTTTTCTTCCGAGCTTGTCACTCACCTTACTCCCAGTCTTGGGAATAAAAAGGAAGATGAAGAAAGAAAGAAAAATAATAATAATAATAATAATAATAAAATAAATAAATAAATAATAATTATCATCATCATCCACCTACTTTCCCAGATTAGGGGTGAGATGCGTCGCAAGCACCGGAAACAGAAAAGTAGAAGAATAGTCATAAGTCAAAAAGAAAGCCTAGCCTTACCATTCCCTTTATACACTTTAGTGAGATCTCGACATAGTAAGGAAATCCACCCTAGGGTTTCACGGAACTGCAACCGACCCTTACTGTGGAATCTCGCCAATGTAGGGTTCTTTCCCTGGGCAAGGCCCACAAGCATACCCCCTCACAAAACCCCGCCATTCATTCCTATTATGCACCTTCTATCTCGCCTCTGCCAAACACACATTCCTCTCCTTCAGGCATTCCTATACTAGCACAATCCACTTTTTCTTTGGTCTTCCAGCCGGTAGATTCCCAGCACGCTCACCGCTTAACCAACTGACTATCACCCATCCATTCCATATGATCAAACCATCTCAATGTGCTCTCGTTTATTTCTCGTCATTTTTACATCCTTTCCACCACTACACAAGCCAGACAAACTGCCCTAATTGCGTTCATTCCTACATTTTAATGGTCAAAATTCTTCTGCACAACTAACACGCTCACTAATGATTGTACCACTGACACATTACCCCTCTTATCGGTCTCAAGAAAAATATTTCACTACTATAACATTAACACAGGTAACAACATACACTCATGCAAAACCTTGGCGCACTCAAGACAGTCCCTTTACATCCACCAAGGAGTTTATTGCACCAGCCACCTTCCTACCATTCACAACTTTCCTGCTACACTCTGGACCATCCATTCCATTTTCATCCAACATATATCCTAAATATTTAAACTCAGAAGCTTGTTCCAGTTGATCTCCATCTAACATAGCTTCGCACAGCGGACTATCCTCACTCACTACAATAGCCTTACTCTTACCTACAATTACTTTCAAACCTCTCCTTTTTACACACCCTCCCAAACCCCTCTAGAAAATTCCCTTCTCAAAAACTTTTCCTCAGATTCGCCCACAAAACAAAATCATCCGTATATAATAGGGCACACAAAAAATTCTCATTCTCCAATCATTCTAACACTCCCTCTGTCCCTCTTACTCTA
>JABUQX010115078.1:30000-35000 GCA_015478945.1 Trachelipus rathkii
TATATATATATATATTATATATAATATATATATATATATATATACTAATAAAACGAATCGGATTTGTGTGGGCCGAACTTTGTGATGGTTCGACTCCCTAAGAGAAATTTCTCTGGAAATGTTAAACCTTCTCGATTTAAAAAGAAGAAAATAAAAAAAAGAAAAAGAAAAAGAAAAATAAGGTATTTCTTAATTAAAATGAATTAGTTTTCCGCTGATGACGCGAACTTAGGTAAAACACATGACTATAAGTCTTCGTAATGTTTAAATTATTTGAATGTCATGCCGCATAAGAATAAGGCCGTTGACTATAAGTTTTGTTAAAATTCTGAAAACTTTTCATCAGTTTCATCACAATTGACTTAGTTCCTACTTTGTCGCCTACTGACCCACCCACCCATCACTACCCACTAACCCATCCTGATTTTCGCTTGAACTACTTTTAAAAAAGGGAGAAAACAAATGCAATAAATCTGTAAGAGGGAAAATTGTGTCGTTAGTATAGTTATTAAATAGGTTACCTCTATTCTTTCCATGATATTATCTAGGTCTTAAAATTAAAAGATACCAGGGCTACGAAACATGGATAAATTTTTTTGCGTTTCGTCTCCGATTCTGGCATCTTCCATCTTTTATTTTAAAGCTAAAAAAGTTGCTCCGCGCGCGCTCCGCGCTCCGGACCTCCGGCTTTCCACCGCCTAAAATTTTTTCAGACTCCTATCATCTCCCCAAAATCTGCATAATAAAACTATTGATTAATATTTTTCAGCTCTTGACAATAGATTTGGGTAAAGTTATAGATGATGTATTGCAATATGATATTATTATGGCATGATTTCATCATGTTTACTGATGCCCTTTTTATGAATTACCAACAGGTCAGTAATTATCTTAAAACATATCAGGAAATGAGAAATGAATTTCCTGAATCGGTTTGGAATGAGCTTAGATCTGTTTCTTCGTCAGTAGGAAAAGTAGATGAAGCTAAAAAAAAAGAGTTACAGATTGTTAACTTTTTAAATTTAGCGAAATCGATGTGTGAAGAAATATGGGCCAAATTTAATATTTCTGTAATAATTATTGGATTACTTTGCTTTGCATTTGTTTTAGTCATTGTTGGTATTAGTTTACCGAAGAGTAAATCAGAATCTATCTTACATCCTATGAGATACATTTTTGTTTTGTTTTTAGTCTTTAATACATTTTATGGAATCTCTTTCTTAGTTTTTGATATGCGATTAAACGCTGTTACTTGCTTAGTATTACTTTTATATATTTTTATTTTTTTCAAAGCAAGGCTTCCTCTTGGATGGAATACTTTTTCTGTCTTTACTGTCTTTTTAATAGTAGTGGAACTTTTTCAAATAGCTTTGTAGTCATGGAGGATGTGGTTATTGTATTTATGTGTATATCTTTTATTACTTTAGTAGCCTGCAATGTGTTCTGCAATAAACTTAAATCAAGAGTAAAATCCAAGAATCCAAAATGGTTTTCTTCATTCACTAAATGGGATTTATTGATACTGTGTTGCCTTATTAGTATTATTTTATGCTTAAGAATCAGTCGTATTTTTCTCAAGTGCAGAGAAGAACAACATTGGTGTGATACATCATCACTTGTTCACGTTTCATTAAATGGCCTTCCAAAAGAGTTTCACAATACACGTTATTTCACAAGCTTAGTCTCATTGGTAGCAGTGATTTTCATTCCTCAGAAATATCTTCAACGTTGTGGTAATTTAAATGGTTATGATATTAACATTGTTATTGCAAAATGTTTTCCTATTTTAAGTGGCTTGTTGATTAGTGCTTACTGGGCGTTACAAAGTGTTCCTTCAATTCCTGGAAATATTGCTAAAATTGCTGTTCATTTACCTCAACTTGTTTATTTAATCATGTTTGTTGGAATTTTATTAATTTGCTACAATCCCTTGTTTGTTTATATTCTTCCATCATCAGAAAGCGTTGTTGAAACCGCGGGAACTCCCGTTATCCCTCAGCTCTTTATGAAGCTTAAGCAAACTTACGAGTATAAATCAAAGTCTCGTAAAGCGCCTGTTGTGTATGGTTTGGCCACTTCAGTATCAGCTCCTCTCGTTGTTCTGATATCTTTTATTTCTCTCCCGGTGGTCGTGATATCTGGTGATGGTGTTGCTCCTGGCGTGATTCTGCTGATGTTCACTGGAGTCGTAACAACTGTGTTTTATTCTTTTATATTTTGGGACACTGCTACTCCTAATGGTAAGTATTTTAATATCTTTTCTTGTTGGTTTTGATTGAGAAAATATTGAAAAGCGATGAAATTAATATTTAATTTTGTGGATAAGAAACTCTCCTCTTACCCAACTGGACCTCGATTGTGACGTGGTTCCTTCTCAGCATTTATGGCTTCTTTGCAACCGGTCATCAGGCTACATTTCCAACTCTGAATTGGAATGCAGCATTTGTGGGTTACGACGGTAGTGGGACCTATGTGATTCCATCATTGTTAGTAATAATTAATACATTCTCATCACAGCTACTCTTTGGGATTTCTCTACCGTTGTTGATTGCCGTTCCTCTTAGTCTGAGTTTTTTGTGGCCTCCAGTAAAAAGAGAAAAGTAAGTACAAGATGATTTGTTACTTAACGTCACATAGGTAATATTAAAAACGCTCGCTATTAAAAGCAGAGATTTCCAATATGATAACATTAAATAAAAAATAACCTAACACCTGACATGAAATATACTTTGCAGAATATTTTCTTAAATTTTCTTAAGAACAAGCATTGAAACTAAAATATTCAGTTATTAGTTTAAATTTTTTTATTGGAATAAAAAATAACTAATTTCATTAGCTACATTCTAGTTTTTAGTATTACATACATTTTGAATAAATAGAAAAGTTAAATTTTTTCATATTCTTTTAAGGGATTTTGGAGAGACTGGTACAAGAGGAGAATATTTACTTGTAGAGAGACCAAATGAAGCCAAGGAAACTCTCACTTACATGGCGATTTTGTACATTTTGCTTCATTCTTTTAAGGTATACTAATTTATAAAGTGGAAGAAATGCATCATACAGTTAAAATTGCTCTTACAATACTTTCAATTTTCTTTTGATATTTAGCCTTGCTATTCTTTAAATAAATCATCCTTATGTGTGTTTGATCTTGGATGGTTATTTAGATTTTTTAAGTACCTCACATCTTAGAAGTGGGTTTGTGTGTGTGTGTATTTGTATGTGTTGATTTTTATCTTTTAATCTTTTATTTTACCGTCTCACCGTCCGCCCTTTTAGTATTGATAGTAGATTTATTCATCTTTTTATTTCTTTAAAAATTGTAGGTATTATAGAAGAACAAAGTTTTTCTTCTTTTTCTGACTGATAAAAACTTGAAATTATTTTTAAATTTGACACTATATTATTTATTTTAGTATAAGTATACAAGGGCTTCTGTAGATAGAGATGGTGTCGATGTGAAGAATATTATTGATTTTGTGTTGATGAAGAAGGAAATATTGAGGTATGCAATGGATGTTAAACCAGTTAGAGGATTTGGGATAGAAATATCGGATCATTATGTTGTTTTATAGAGAAGAATGAAAAAAGGAAGGAAGTGGAGAGAAATAGGAGTGTGAAGTTATGAGAACTGGGTTATAAGGGAAGTATATTAGCACTTGCAAATAAATCAGTTGAATGCGAACAAGATGAAATTGAGAAAATCTGGACACAAAGGAAGGAAGCATTTATTAGTAGTGTAAAGAGAAGTATGTGGGTGTGAAGTAAGAATGTGAATAGTGAATGGTGGAATAAAAAGGTGGTGCAAGCGGTAAAAAAAAAAAAAAATATATATAGTATATATATATATATATATATATATATATATATATATATATATATATATATATATATATATATATATAAAAAATATATATATAAATATATATATATTGTGGCTGAACGTACCAATGCCAATGATGAGGTTTCGTAAGATAGGTGTATGGAAATATAGGGAGGAAAAGCTAAAAGTTGCATACGTAGGAGAAGAAAAAGAGGTAAATGAACACTTTAAAAAGAGGATGAATGTAGACTTTTAAGGGAATAAGAACCGTTCGCCAAGAAGCGCGAAAGGTTACGAAAGAGAATAAGAGGAATCGTCATAGATCAATGAATAGGGATTGTGCTTTCGTAATTGATGAGATTGACGTGAGGAGAGTGTGGAGGGAACACCGAAAATCTGCATAGCATTGGCAGTGATGAAGAGGTGATAGGGAATATGTTTGGGTTTGATGGTGCAAGAAGAAATAGGTATTTTGTTGATGAGGCCATAGGTAAAGTGAGAAAGTTGAAGAATGGTAGATCAGCAGGTATAGATGGAATTACTGGTGAAATGATCAAGAATATAGGTGAGATTGTGATTGATTTGATATAGCAGTTGTGTAACAGCGTTTGTGGCGGGTGTAATTCCGAAGGTTTGGAGGAGATCAATGATAGTACCCTTGTGTAAGGGTGATAAGGGGCACTGTAAAAACTATGAAGGAATAAGCTTATGGAGTGTGTAGGGAAGATATATGCTGGTATTGATTTGAAAGCGTGCGTCAAGTGACTGAATGACGGATTGTTGAAAAACAAGGTGCATTTAAAAGTGATAGAAGGTGTGTAGTGTGTAGACCAAATTTTTACATTGAAGCAAATGTGAAAAGAAGAGGAAACTGTATTCAGGTTTTATGAACATGAACAGGCTATGACATCATTAATAGGGACGCTCAGGGGCAGGTGTTGGTGATACTATACTTCTGAATGGAATTAAAAGTATGTATGTTGATAGTGAAGCGTGTGTAAGAGTAAATGAAGTGGAGAGTGAATGGCTTAATATTATTAGTGGAGTGAGGCAGTTATGTCTCCATGGCTATATGATTTGTATTTGGATGGGGTGATTGAAAGAATTAAAGGTAGGGGTAGCAGGAGAGGAGGTTAAACTGATGGAGGATTGAAGAGAGTGGAGGGTGCCTTGCTTA
>JABUQX010115078.1:37500-40691 GCA_015478945.1 Trachelipus rathkii
CAAAACAAAAAACCCAAAAGGGCCAAGTTCGATAACACTTTAATAACTTTCATATACAACCTGCATAACAAAAATAAATACACATAATACAAAACAATCAACAAAATAAAGAAAGAAAAGCCACTTAGCTGAAAACACAAATTGAAGAGTTGCAACGTGCACATGCGAAAGAAAATCAGACATTATTAACAAGTCATCAAAAAAAAAAAAATTAGTAATCAATATATATATATATATATATATATATATATATATATATATATATATATATATATATATATATATATATATATATATATAAAGGTGATATATATATATATATATATATATATATATATATATATATTATAAAATGGCATGACGTCACAGTATACGTTACGCGGAAATCCTGACGTGTTAGTATGACGTCACGCGGAGCTTGCATACAAATTTCTACTTGACGTGTCACGATACATAAGGACATTAGGGGGTGCGGCTGTTTTCTTTCGACTCTTTTGTCATATTCTTTCACTGCTTTTCTTTTCCGATGCAAGCTACGCACCTTACTCCCAATCTTGGGAAATAAAAAGGAGGATGAAGAAGAAGAAGAATATAAAATCATCACCCACCTTCGCTCCCCAAGGTGCGTAACATGCACCGGAAACAGAAAAGTAGTAGAAGAATATGGCAAAAGTCGAAAAGAAAGCCCAGCCTTACCGCTCCCTTTATACCTTTTAGTAAGAACTCGTCGCAGTCAGAAAACCACCCTAGAGCTTCACGGGACCGCGACGGACAATCACATGGTATCTCGTAAATACCAAGGTTCATCCCTTGGCACAGGTGGGCTACAACCATACCCCCCCCTCACAAAACCCCGTCATTCACTGCTATTATGCACCTTCTCGCCTCTGCCAAACTCGCATTTTTCTCCTCCAGGCATTCCTTTACTGACTCAATCCACTTTTCCTTCGGCCTCAGCCGGTCGATTTCCAGCACACTCACCACTATACATCCGCTTAACCAACCGACTATCAACCATCCTTTCCACATCACCAAACTATCTCAACGTACTTTCATTTATTCTCTCACTTACCCCTTTCTTCACACCACACAACTCTCTATTACGTTCATTCCTCATATCAATTCTTCTCACACCTAAAACGCCCCAAAGTTTGTCCACCTGAACACATTGTACTTTAGATGTATACCTCTTATTCCAGACCATAGTCTCACTACTATATATTAACACAGGTAACAACATACCCTCATGTAAGACTCTAGCGCACTCAAGACTTAGTCCCTTTACATCCACCAACGATTTAATTTCACCAGCCACCTTCTCTATATATATATATATATATATATATATATATATATATATATATATATATATATATATATATATATATATATATATATATATATATATATATATATATATATATATATATATATATATAGTTATATAGTATATAGAACGCCTCGTGGCGTAGGGAGTTGGTTCGCCGACTTTCATGCGAGAGGACGCTGGTTCAATCCTCCGCGTAGCAGTCTTGAGTTTTATTTTACAAGGGGCAAGAATTAAAACTCGCCTGCGAACACGTAGGTGGCGCAGGCTTGGGATAGCCGCCTTAAAGTTCGATTCCTGTAGTCCCCCCAATGTTACCCTCTGAGAAGGGATAAAGACGTTAAAAGAAATATATATATATATATATATATATATATATAAATATATATAAAGAATTAGTATATATATTTAAAAATATATATATATATATATATATATATATATATATTGTATAAAAATATTAAAATGTTTATAAATATTTGTAAATATTAAAATTGTTGCGTTAATTATTGTTTTTCTTTTTCATCTAAAATGGGGCAAAGATAACAGATTTATTTTCATGTTTATTATTTTGCTAGTAGAATAAACAATAGAAACGTGTCTTGCTGAAAATCTACTTTGGCGCAAACTGATTACCAATTGTAAACACGGTTATAATTGAGATTTTATATATATATATATATAGGTTATATATATATATATATATTTATATATATATATATTATATATATATATATATAAATATATATATAGATATAGTATTATTATTAAAAATATATATAGTTATATATATATATATATTATATATATATTATATATATATATATATATATATATATATATATATATATATATATATATATATATATATATATATATATATGCATGTCTGTTTATGGTTTTATATAGTATATATATATATATATATATATATATATATATATATATTATATATATATATATATATATATATATATATATATATATATATATATATATATATATATATATATATATATATATATATATATATATATATATATATATAATGTACCTTTTTCCCCAAGGCGGGTAAGTTGCGTAACATGCATCGGAAACAGAAAAGTAGTAGAAAGATATGACGCACAAAACCACATCATCCGCATATAATAGGTAGGGCACTCTCCACTCACCTCCATTCTCCATCATTCTAATACCATTTCCTGCCACCCCCACTTCTAATTCTTTCATAACCCCATCCATATACAAATTGAATAACCAAGGAGACATAACACATTCCTGCCTCACTCCGCTATTAATATTAAACCAATCACTTTTAACACCATTTATTCTTAAACACTCTTCTACTATGTACGTCATACATACTTTTGATTCCATTCAGAAGCTTAACACCAGCACCATATATCACTAACACCTGTCATAGAGCTTCAGTATTAATCCTATCATACGCCTGTTGCAAATCCATAAAACCTAAATAATTTTTTATTCTTCTCCATCATTTTCTCAATCATTAGTTTCAATGTAAAGATTTGATCCACGCATCCTCTGCCACTCCTAAACGCACCTTGTTCTTCACCAATCAGTCCTTCAGTCACTCGACGCTCTCTTTCAACCATAATACCAGCATATATCTTCCCTACAACACTCAATAGACTAATTTCCTATAATTCCCTCTCCCCTTATCTCGCTTACCCTTATATAAGGGTACTATTACTGCTCTCCTCCAATCCTCGAAACTTCCCCATAAACGCTTTATTACACAACTTCCAAATCCAATCAATCGCCATCTCGCCCCCGTTCTTGATCATTTCACCATTAATTTCATCAATACCTGCAGATTTACCATTCTTTCAACTTTCTCTAC
>JABUQX010115079.1:0-15000 GCA_015478945.1 Trachelipus rathkii
CAGGTGACTACTACCCCACTATAAATTATATATATACTGATTAAGAGTTTTTATTTAAAAGTGGTTGACTCCAGGAGCGAAAATCAATATATTAATGTGTGTAATACATTTTACCTAATAATTTTAGGGTAAATACATTATATAGTTTTGTGGGTAACCCGTAACCTACACCTGTAAGACCTGAGACGCAGTTTGCCTAATTAGGAGCCTAAACTTAACGCGCTAAATTAATCCTTAACCTATATTAACGGAAGTCAACGCACTTATAAATGTCCATATATATATAATATTTATTATATATTAATATATATATATATGTAGTTATTATATATATATTTATATAATAATATACTCTATAATATAGAAAGAGTATAATAATAATTATATATATTATTATAGTGTATATATATATATAGTATTCCTCACTTAAATTGTAATAATTAATACTATATTATAAAATATATTATACCTGTATATGTATATATATAATATATATTATATATATATATTATATATATATAATATATATATTTATATAAATATATTATATTATTAAATATAATATATATATAACTGTATATATATAATATAATAATAGAATATATATATATAATATATCATATTATCAAATATATATAAAGTAGATATAATGCTAATATATAGTGAATATAGGTAGTAAAGTAATATATTATATGATATATATATATATATAAATATGAAATAAAAGCCGAACAGATCTATTGATAATCATTTTAATTAGGACGTTTCGATTTTATCCAAACCCATCATCAGCTAAACATAAATTAACAATTACAATAATATTATGAATAGTTAAAAAATTAAAATTAATAATAATATAATACATGAATAATAATGTAATGAAATAATAATAATAATCAATCAAATCAATAATAAATAATAATAATTATAATAAATTAACAATAATTGAATTAATAATAATACCAAATAAATCTATAATATTAACAATAATAATAATAATAAATAAAATAATAATTCAAATCAATATAAATAAATAGAATATCTTAACTAAAGTAACAAAATAGTATAACAATATAAAACAATTTAAAAAATAAAATTATATTAAAAAACCTATAACACTATACTTAAATATTACTCTGTTTAGTTTGACAGTCACTAAACAGGTTAATATAAATATAGGTTATTATAGGTTTGAATATAATTGGTAATTTTAAATTGTTTATAGTTATAGTAAGTTTAATATTACTGTAGATTATACTCATTATTTATTTATTATTATTTAATTATTTATTATTATTATTATTATTTATTGTTTATTTATTATTAATTATTGGTATTATTATCAATTTAATAAATTTATTGTTTATTATTATTATTATTTTTGATTGATCTTTACTTCATTATTATTATTAATTAATTATTATACCGGTTATTATTATTATTATATTTATCTATTATTAATTTCTAATTTTTAACTTTTCATAATAATTATTGTTATTTTAATTTATGTTTAGCTGATGATGTGGTTTGGATAACAACCAAAACCCCATAATAAATGATAAGTTGAAGCTTCTTGTTCGTCTTTTTTAGGTCTTATCCAGAAGTGAGGTATGTCCCTAAGAAAAAGTCTATTGGATCTATTATAAATATATATAGTAGGAGTATATAAATAGGGATATATATATAATATATATATATATATATATATACTATAATATTTATATTTACAGTTTTCACTCTATCTAATCACCGGGGCCCTGGGCCTTTTCAAGAGGAGGGCATGAAAATTTAATAATATATTTGAAAAACCCTACCTCAAACACAATCATCTCTCAGGTGAATGCAGACGTGGGCTTTAAAGAGAGGAAGTATAATACAGTTGGAAAGACAGTATAACAGTATAAACAGTATGTTCCGCAAAACAAAAGATAGCTGGAAAGATAAAGAGGCACCCCAACGAACAATTCATGAGGGTTTTTATGGACCATAAACACACAAAATTAATGCGAGAGCAAGGCACCCTCTTGTGCTTCTTGGACGACTTAAACTATGTTAGATAGGTCACTCCCCCGAGAGCATCTGCTCGCTGTGTATCTATAGAAAAGAGATAGTGCGAAAACGTCACGTCAAGCATCGCAGAGATGAGGGCCAAGGAAGTTTGAAAGAAGAGGAAACAATATTATTATTAGTCTCTTAGCTTTAGATCAACTCAAGCCTATCCAATAGAAGGGTGTTAGCCGAGTACACCCCCGAATGTGAGAAGCGGTACGACACCCAGTGAGGGGACTAATTAAGAGGTGGCGTCATATATAACTGGAGTAGGCTGTGTCCAGAAAGGAAAAAATTAACCGCAACCTGTCACCACGAACTCCATGTCCTTGAAGGAGCGATTTAGCAACCATTGTAATATGAGGTTCCAAGACAGTTTATTGTTTATTTTGAGCCAATAATGTTTGTTTATTCCAGTGTGAGACGTTTAGCCGTCGAATGGAAATATGAAAGTTGGGAGGTGTTTCTGGAGAGGGAGATATAAGAAGTTGAGTTTTTACACACTGAGAAATTCCTACCAGATCGGCAAGAATATTGATAATTATAATAATATATATATAATATATTAATATTTAATTAATAATAATATATATATATTATAATATTATAATAATATATAATAATATTATATATATATATATATATATAATTATTTATAATTATATATATTAATATATATATATATATATATAATATTATATATAATAATATAATTAATTATAATATATATTATATTATAATATTATAATATATATATTATAAATAAATAAATAAATAAATATAAATAAATTATATATATATATATATATAAAATATATATATATATAGATATATTATATATTATATTAATATATTAATATATATTTAATATTATATAATATTAATATATCTATATTATTATATATTATATATATTATTATATATATATATTGTATATATATACTTAATTATATATTTAATATATATATATAATATTATAATAAGTATATATATATTATATTAATATATATATAATTATAATTAAATAATTATAATATTAATTAATAATATTATAATATAAATATATTAGTAATATAATATAATATATATTATATTATATTAAATAAGTATATATAATATATATTATATAATGTAGGATATACCTTATATAATATATACCCAAATCGGAACGGGAAGCTCGGTAATCAAAAAAAAATTTTTTCACAGTATATGGGTCACTTTAAATAGATGTTCAAGGGTCGAAATGATTTTTTTATTTTATATTTTTTTATTTTTTTATTTTTTTTTTTTTTTTTTTTTTTTTTTATACCATGTTCTATTAATAGGAGGGCCCCCGAAAAATTTTAAAATAATTAAAAAAATATTAATTATTTTTTTTGTAAATGGTATTAACCATATACGGCAATGTAAGTAGGGGATACTTTGATAAAGGTCAGTCCGCGAGGAACGTTTTTCCTAACCCCGTAGGGGAGGGGTGAGGAACCCCCGCGCCCCGCGACAATCAAATACCAAAGAGCGGGGGTATTCCAGAAATCAGCGTTTTTGTAAGGGAGGAGGAAATAGTCACTACCCCGTATTTCCCCGGAAGGAACCGAGATACACGCCCTGACTACCTTGCCCATCCTGGATTGCGATATACCTTGGGGTATTCTTTAATTACATTTTCCTTACTAAAAATTTTACCAGGATTCAAAAAAATGTATTCCTTTTTCGCTGTAGGTCTATTGTAGTTTTTTGAGATATTGATTAAATTTTTTTTTTATTTTTTTTTTTACACAATTTCTGAGACCCTAAAAGTCTATTTATGCATCATGAGGCTACCTGTGAAAATTTATTTTATTAGATCCGAGCATCCCGTTCAGCATGTGGGCGTTATAAGTAAGCTTTGTGAACCTATATATAGTAGTACTATATATATATATAGGAATATATATTTATTAATAATTTATACTATAATATTAAGACTTGTAAAAAAACCCAGAAGAGGAGAATAGATAATATTATAATATAATATATTATATATATTTATATATATAGTGAGTATACATATATATATTTATATAATATATATATATATATATATATATATATGGTTTAAACCAAAAATATTTTTTAAAAATACCGTATATGCACAATGAAGAATAAAAAAAATATTTTAAATATTTAAAAAAAAGATTATACATTTTTCGTACTTTATAATTTTTAGAATTAAAAGTTTTTTTTTTTACTTAAATGAAAATTTTTTTGACATCAAAGATGATTAGAAAGGGACCTAATGATAAGTCAAAAGATGTTTCTTAATTCACAAAAATATGATTTTGCACATACATACATACATACATACATACATACATACATACATACATACATACATACATACATACATACATACATACATACATACATACATACATACATACATACATATTAAAATATACACTTTTTTCCACCACACACATATACACTCGAGTGCAAGTTAATACATTTAAGCGCGAAAACATGTACATACAAAAATGAATGTAAGCACACCTACGCGCATACAAATACATACAAAAACACCAAATTAACACACTTAAGTGCTCACACATACACACACAAATTCAAATAAACAACACTTCTCTTTCCACACAATACTACCGCCCTTGGGTCCTTGTTTTTTTTTTAAGACCCTTTCCGTCATTTTGATTATTTTTTTTTTTTTTTTTTTTTTTTCATATATTTACATGGAGATACTAACAGTCATATTTTTAAAAGGTATGACGGACAATGATTCAAAAATATATAGGACCATATATTTAGGTTTACGACTCCGTCAGTTTTATTTTATATTTTTTTTTATTTTAACTAAAGAAATACAGCTCAGGTGTTAAACTACGCAAAGATGGCAGTGAGTCGTTAGTTTTTAAATTCCAGTTTGCAAGGAGTAAGGACTATTTACCTCCCCTCCGGGGAGGGTTGCTCGAACCCCCGCTCTTTTGGGTATTTGGGTGTCGCGGGGGTTCCTCTCCGCCCCTCCCCTACGGGGGTATGGAACGTCCCTGGCCCCTCTCGTTCCCGCGTCGGCTCGGAATCCCCCTAGGATATTTTTTATTTTGTTTTAGTTTTTAAAAAAAAAATAAATTTTTTTTTTACATTTTTGTAATAAGCCTTTACACTCGCTGATTCCAAATATGTAATTGTTTTTCTGGTAAGTGTTGTTGTTGTTTCACTTTCTTTATGAAAAAAAAACATTTTTTTTGTTTTTTTTGTTTTTTACATTTTGTAATAAGCTTTATAACGCCTGATTTTCAAAATATGTTAATTGGGTTTTTTCTGTAAGTGGTCGTACTTTTCTCGAGATATTTCATTTTTTAAAAATTTTAATTGATATAAATGTGATTGTTTAATAATTATTTAAAAATTTTTTTTTCGAACTTTTGATCATGTCATCACCCCTGAAATTCATTGTTAGTATCTCATATACTAGCAAAATTCTCAAAAAAATAAAACAAAAAAAAATCAAACAACGGAGAGTCTTCATAAAAACATTTCAAGTGCATTAGCATGTGCAATATAAAATAAACTTCTTCGCGCCATCACAAATGGCCAAACACAACCATAAGTTTAAATTAAACATTCTTAGTACATACTTATATACACACAAGGCCAAACAAATACACTTTCGAGTGCGCATAAATACAAAAGTAATAAACACCCTTTCGCACGTACACATATTTATACACAAGATCTAGTAAATACACTCATGTGCACATAAATACACATAAATCGAAGAGTCAAAATCTACTGAAATGCTTTAAAGACAGCCTAATGAAGGCCGAGACACCATTTATGTACAATAAATATGCCAAGACTAAAAATTTTACTATGGAAATAAATATCTATTATCGTATGTACAGGTCGCCATATACACGCCAATTCAAATAACTATACTCAGGTACACATAAATACGCACAGAAGTAAACACACGTATACATATATGTAACTTCGTACCTACACATATATACACCAGCTCAAGTAAATATAATCACGTACACATAAGTGCACACAGAAGTACAAACAAGTACACAAAATATTTGATAACTTTTGTGCTTACACATATACAAGTAAATATACTCACGTATACATAAATACACACAGAGGCAAAGACACGTACACAAAACATTTGGTAACTTTCGTGCGTACAGATATACACACGAGCTCAAGTAAATAAACTTACGTACACATTAATACACACAGAAGCAAACATGCGTACACATTAATACACACATAAGTAAAAACGCGAACACATAAATACACACATAAGTAAAAACGCGTACACATAAATACACACATAAGTAAAAACGCGAACACATAAATACACACAGAAGTAAAAACGCGTACACATAAATACACACATAAGTAAAAACGCGAACACATAAATACACACAGAAGTTAAAACGTGTACACATAAATACACACATAAGTAAAAACGCGAACACATAAATACACACAGAAGTGAAAACGTGTACACATAAATACACAGAGAAGTAAAAACACGTACACATAAATACACACAGAATCAAACATGCATACACATAAATACACCCAGAAGTAAAACGCTACACATAAGTACACACAGAAGTAAAAACGCTTACACATAAATACACACAGAAGCAAACACACGTACACAAATATGTAACTTTATAAAAGACTTTCTTTGAAGAAATTTTCTTCATTTTAAGGTTCAATTTTTTCAGAGGCTTTTCGGCATATAGTCCATAATTAAATTTTTTATCAAATATTAAAAAAGCTCACGGTAAAGTGGGGATAAAAAAAGGGGGGGGTTTGCCCCTCGACACCTTCTATAAATATGTGTTACACACACACGTACACATGCACCTACACACACACAAACTGGACACAATCTCATACACATAAAAAAAATTGTCGATTGTCTAGAATAGTGTGACTCAACTCGACTATGAGCTGAAGCTTAAAAAATTTCTTCCTACAAACTTTCGTTTCTGTATAGTTTACTGATAAATAAATCTAAAAAAAATAATAACTTTTGAGTTGTGTAACTATTCTTGATAGCCGACCATATATATATATATATATATATATATTATAAATAATATATTTATATATATATTATATATTATATATATATAATCTATATCTACTATATAATTGTATATAATATATATATTCCCTCCGTCTATTATTTATACCATACTACCACATATATATTCAGTATATTAAGGCCAGTCCTCCCTCAATATAGGTAAACACCTGTAATCTTCAAACGTATGATCGATAGTTATATAAAAACATTGAATGCACAATTTTTGAATATCAGGCGAACATTTGATAATGCATGGAAGAAAAAAAATAAATAAATATTTTTAATTATATATTAGTTAAAATTACATCCTTATAAATAAAAAATTTGTATTTAAGATAACAACCCTTACGCCTGGCCTGTTCAGCAAAAATATATTAAAAAAATATAGGAAAACTATAATATATAGGCTTTGATAAACATTTCATAAGCATACGAAAACTTCTCTTTTTTTTCTGTTTAATATTTGACTTAATAAAACATAATATGCTTCGATTTCTCCTCCTAAACTCTTGCCTTTACAACTATTCTCTATAAATTTTTTAAAAATTATTTCACTAAACACCAATGCTATCGAGGGGGTTACCTACAGCACCTCGGAATCTTAATGCATTCGAACAAAAAAATCGGCTTTAACGTACTAAATTAAAAAATAATAACTTCATTTCACAACCCTCATATCCCTATCCCATGCAATCTCATGCATTGAGATAACCTTACTAGAAAAATGTTTGAATTGTTGTTACCCATAAACCCAAATTATATATTATTATTTTATTAATTATATATTATTATTTATAATATTATTATTTATATATTATTATTATTAAAATTATTATTTATTATTTTTTATTATTATTATTTTTATTTAATTATTATTATTATATTTTAATCGCACTTTCAATTTTAAATTAGGTTAGGCATTAACTTTTCCGTGCCTTAAAAATTTTCGCTGATTTCAAAAATGTATTCAGTTTATACATGTAGAAATTGTAGTTTTTAAGTTTACAGGTGTCGATTATAATTCTAGAGGCTAGACCATATATAATATATTAATTATATTTAATAATATATAATATATATTATATATATATATTATATATAATATATATATTAATTAATATATATATTTATTTTATATTTGTCTCCCCTTCATACTCTCCCCTCAAATATGTAGAAGCGGCCGTAAACATCCAATGGTTACTATCGCCACCAATCAGCCAGGACTTTGCTCAGAAGGATCCGATAGTTTTAGTCCCTGTAAGAATTGTTTCCAAATGTCCCCATCCTCAAAAGCAAGGAAAATCTATTTGTAGATGTTTTGTGTTGCTCCGATGAGTTGGGGAAAAAGGTATTTTTGACAGTAAGGGGAAGGGATCTCTCGAGATAATCAAATTTGTATTCCTGAAGAGTGGGTAGTGCACAGAGATGAACCGTGAAAGCATTACCCTTGTTTGGCGGTCCAAAGTTTGATTACTATTGGAAATTTCAGATGGACGTATACTTGGAGTATGGTATTGTTGTGGGTATGTGGTATATAAAATGTTTCCTGGTCAAATATATGTGAATGGTGTATTAAGGATGCGAGTGTGGGTGTCAGGGGGGGGGGCAGATTTATTGTATAGTGGTAGAAATAATATTTTATGGCGTGTAGCTTTTGTATTTCTAAGTGGAAAGGAATGTTGCAATGTTTGATCTAAGCTATGATCCTATCATAACGAGATGGTCCTTTATTGGTAGGATTTTTGTTTCAGTTTGAAGATGAGGTTTTGGTGTAATTTTAAAGGGTAAAATTATTAAAAGAAATGTTAAAGACAAGAATAATATTAAAGGGTATAAGAATATATATATATATTAAATATAATATATATATATATATAATAATTATATATAATATATAATATATATTATATATATATATTATATAATATATATATATATATATATATTATATTATATTTTTATATATAACAATATATGTTTTTAATTATAATATATATTATAATATAATTATATAATATATATTATTAATATTATATATTATATATATAATATATATATATATATATATATATATATTAATATATATATATATATATATATATATATATATTTATATATATATATATATTTATATATATATATATATATATATATAAAGCAAAATCAGCTTTGTATAAGCATAAATTTTAAATGGCAGCTTGTCAATATCTTTTGAGGCAGCATTTATATTCTTTTTTCGCTTTTCTTTTGTTATTATATTTTCCAAATTTCCAATACAGTTTTCGTTTAACAATTTTACTACATCAAAGTGTAATCCTTTGAAACATTGTACGTTCATCGACTTCCTATAAGCGTGTTTTAAAATGTTTTGAAGTTGTGGTTTTACTTTGAATCGGCGAACACTTTTGGCGGTGTTTCCGAAAGTAGTGTAATGATAAAAGTAATGTTAGTAATGAAAGGAAAAGGTAAAAGTGTGGTTAAAGGTAAATTAATATTATAGTTTACGCTTAAAATGTTAAATGTTATAAGTAATATTAAAAGGTAAAATTAATAAAAGTAATGTGAAAGGTAAAAGTAATGAAGAGAAAAGGTAAAAGTAATAAGATAAATAATAAAGATAAAGGTAATGAAGATAAAAGTAATAAAATAAATAATAAAGGTAAAAATAATATTAAAAGCCGAAAGGTAAAATTAATAAACTTTATGTTAAAGAAAAGAATAAAACGAAAAGGTAAATGACAGAAGTAATGACATGCTAAAGGTGAAAGTAATAAAAGTAGTGTTAAAGTTAAAGTAATGTAAAAATTTAAAATTAAAATGCTTATGACGCAGTTTCATAAAGTAATGGTAAAAGTACAAGTACTGTTAAATGGTAAAAGTAATATTAAAAAATGAAAGAAAGAAGTAATGTGAAAGGGAAAATTAATGTTAAAAGCTAAAAGGTGAAAGTAATGAAAGTAATGATATAGTTTAAACTTTAAAAGTCTTTGACGCAGTTTTCTAAAGTAATGTTAAAAGTAATATTAACTTAAGTAATATATAAAAATATTATAAGCAAATTAAATAATATTAAGAGTAATAGTTTTACAAGTAATATTAAAATGTAAAAATAAGAGAAGTAATGTTAAATGTAAAAGTAATTTTCAAAGGTAAAAGAAAAAAAGTAATAAAAAGAAAATTGAAATAAAAGTAATGTTAAGTTAAAGTAATGAAAGGCTAAAGGAAGGTAAAATGACTAAAATAATTTTAAAGGTAAAAAAATATTACAGGTTACACTTATAGACGCATCCTCAATGAGAATCTGCAATATATCCTCATTAAACTACATTTTATTAAGGACATTTGATTCCCACAGATATCCTCAAAAAAAGAATATTTTAAATTTTATAATATCCCTTATGTAAAGTAAGTTAAAATTTTTTTTTTGTATTAATATTTAATTAATATTACTATTATATATTATATATATATATATATTAATATAATATTATTTATATATATTATATATATATAATATATTATAATTATTATATTAAATATACTTATATATATAAAATATATTATATATATATATATATAATATTTAATATATAAATAATATATATATATATTATATAGTTAATATATTTATATATAAAATTATATATATTATATTAAATATTATATATATATATATAGTATTATAATAATATAATATTATATAATATATATATATATATATTATATATATATATATATATTAATAATATATATAATATTAAATATATAATATATATATTATAATATTACATTATAATATATTATTATATATCATATATATATATTACATAATATAAAATAATATATAATATATATTAATATTATAATATATATATATATATAATTATATATAATATATATATATATATATATAAATATTATATTATATTATATAATTAATAGCAAAGAGTTGCATAGCCGGGGCGTAATATATTTTCTGTTGAGCTGGAGTTGGGGGCCAAATAGTCTTGTTTAATGATAAAAAATAATGACATTGAAGTAAAATAAAGTTTAATTTTAATGAAGAAAGTAATAATATTTAAGAATATAATTGATGTATAATATAATTATATTAATAAATTTAAATAAAGCATATACTGAATTTAAAACGCATTCAGATCTTGTCTTCTGAATAAAATCTGAATAATAATTTTTTAAATATTTTTCCAAACTAGAAAGACGAAAACTAAAGAGATGAAAAAACGTGAAGTACTCAAAAGATGTTCTAAAGTAACTTAAGATTCTAATTATAACAAATAATGAAATTATATATATATATATTTATATATATTATAATAAATAATATATTATATAATATATATGATTATAAATTATATATATATTATAATATATATATATATATATATATATATATAATTAATTATAATATATATAATATATCATTAATAGCTAACATAAACATAAGTGGGAAGGTAAAGAATTACTGCCTTCTCCGGGATTGAACCACCCGCGTGTAATAAAATTGCGATTATGGCAATATTTAACATATTATATATTTATATAATTTAATAATATTATAATTATATAATAATTATATATAATTTATATTTATAATATATATTAATTTATTATATATATAAATATATATAATATATTATATATATATAATATATATATATTTTAATTATAAATATAATATAGTGTGTGTTGTTGTGTGGGTTTTCATAAGCTTGCGTTCACATTCAGCTTGTATTAATATTTTCCATAATGACATAAAATAAAAATTAATAAAAGATAAAAAATTCTTTCTTTCATATCATTCAACTCAAGACACTTGTTATTATAATTTTATTTTCCCTTATAATATAAAATATAAAAGTATGAAAAGATTATTATTAAGAGAAAAATGAAAACCTCAATTCTGAAAATGAAGCCAAAAAGTTTCAAAAAAAATTTATAAAATTTCATTTTTTTAAATTTTCTATAATGATCTTTACTGAGAAGTACTATACAACATATATATATATATTATATAATATATTATATATATATATTAAGTTTTTTATATATAGATTTATATTAATATATATATATATAATATATATATATATATAATATATATATATATATATATATATTTTATATAATTCCGGTAATAAGTGTATAGGGTTGGTTGTTTCGAAAGGAAGGGAGATATCTTCAAACCTCCTCCCCTCGAAATTGCCCTTCCAAATTCTACACACCAAAATTGAGTAGATTACTAAGATTACAATATAAATAAAAATCATATTCATGATGTAAATAAGATATATATAAATAAGAATCATATTATAAAGTTATTTTTTTTATAAGATTTATAAAAAATTTATATATATATTATATATATATATTTATAATAAATAACTAATATATATTATATATATAGTAGTCCAAATTATAATAAGATTCAATCTACTGTAGATGAATTCAATAAATTAGACATTTTATTAACTTTCAATTGTCGTATTATACTAATAAAAACTCTTTCCTCTTGTTTTTTTTTAGACTACCTGCACATTTTGGTATCCTAGATTGTTATTTATAAGTCTTTTTAGCAGGAAAAATCCTAGTCTTAAAAAGGGAGACATTTTTTGGTTTTTTGGTGCTGAAAACCCAAAGGATTTTTTTTATCCCCCCCTCCCCAGGAGGTTTTATATATACTTCCTTCGTATTTTTTTAAGAAAATACTGGTTGGACAAGTTAGGTCCTTCGGATTGCTCTCATAACGCATGTCTGAGGTGGTTCTCTCTGGAATGGAGTCAAGCATTCTATTTTCTTTTCCTTTCTACCAAAACTATTAAACCTTAATTTAACTCAGCTTGTTTTAGTGATTTTCGTTGATATGGACTCTGCCTTCCTCAATGGTTATAGTCTTCAAAATTCATCAACTAATCTTCCTTAAAAATTATCCAAAGTCAAGCAGAATCTCTCCCTCTCTTCTTTATATATAATATATAACTATATTAATATAATATATTTATATAATATATATTTATAATATTTATAATTATATAATATATATAATATAATTATAATTATAATATAATATTAATATATATATTAATATATATATATATATAATATATTTATAAGTAATATATATTATTATATATATATAAATTATATATATATATATATTAAAATATATTAGTATATAAAGCTCATACGTGAGCCAAGTTGTAAATTCTTTTTATTGGCCTTTAATCAATAACGGTACATTTAGCAATTAGGCCAGACGAGGGGATGTAGAACCCGAACCCTGTACTTTTGCGACATACTGTCCGCTTCTAAATCCGTATATAATATATATACTATATTAATATAATATATATATATATATCTATATATATATATAATATAAATATATATTATATAATATATATATTAATATATAATATATATATATATATAATATTAATATTATATAATTATAATAAAACAGGAAGACTAACAAAAATGCGAGAAAGCATTCTTATATTCATAACTCTGGTACGTTTACGGGGTATTACTTGACCGCCAAATCTTTCAGTACAAAAAAATTTACTCTAAAATAATTAAATATTTTACATTAAAAATTAAATAATAAAAAATACTTTTATTTAATATTGTTTGTCTATTTTTCACAATTTTGAGTAAACATTTTTACACCTTAAATTTGGGTGAAACAAAATACATAAATGAAAATGAAAAATGAAAATACACAATTGACTATTTAAAAAAATGGAGAAAAACACTTAAACTAATCGGACGAGGACAGATATCGTCACTTCATTTTGTAGTTTACTCCGTAAAGAAATTTTAATATTTGGAAAATTATTCAGAATGCATATATATAAATAAATATATATAGTTTAACATTGGATTAAAACATATCATTATTAAACGATTCTGTATGAGGAGTTTTTCCAGAGTATTTTAGAAGGTTTTCGTAACCAGTACACTTACAAAATTTTCTATAGATTCCTGTCAGGTGACGTTTGTTTAAGTTTTTCTCCATTTTATGTCAAATTTGTGATTTGGTTTTCATTTTCATTTATGTGATTTTTGTTTCCAATTTTAATACTAATATAAGACTTAGTGTTTTGTAATAATCACATCATATCAAAAAGATTTTCAACTTTTAAATTATTTATTGTAAATTTTTAATTATTTCTACATTGACATTCTTTCATTATTAGAGTGTCCTAGTAAATATCCCGAAACGTCCAGAGTTCTTAATCGAATAAAGAAATGCTTTGTGCTCTCCCCGGTATTTTTTGTGTCCGTCTCCCTGTTTAATATTAAGACTGAGGTTCCCGAAGGAACAAATCTATTGGCCGACATATATATAAATTATTTAGGTATATAATAGTAGTATATATATAGTAAACATATATATATTATTATATATATATATTATATATATATATATATATATATATATATATATATATATATTATATATTATATATATATTATAAATAATGCTGTTGCAGCAAAACAAACGGTAACTGTAAATTCCGAATTAAAATTAAAAATAAATTATTTATGAGATTTAATCAAGTTGCTTTGAAACATACAAGTTAACATTAATAAACAAACAAATATGCAAATATACAATTAGTTTCCAAACATACATACATACATACATACATACATACATACATACATACATACATACATACCAATACATCAGGAGTGAGATGATTTACATCATACCGCATGAGAACATTCCTACATATATACATACATACATACATACATACATACATACATACATATACACATACATACATACAAGAGTAAACAAATAATTGAAAAGGCCTTAA
>JABUQX010115079.1:22500-25000 GCA_015478945.1 Trachelipus rathkii
CGTTTTAATGCTTTTGGGGGGTTGCGAGGCTTAAAAATTGGAGAAATGCTGCTTTAGATCCCCAAAAGATACTTCTACCACCTCCACATTAAATTGAGATTAATGAAGAATTTTGATAAAGCTATGGGTAATTAAATTAGTTTGCAATATCTTTCTAGGAAATTTCTGAAGGTTAGTGCAGCAATTAAAGGCCTGGCTTATTTCAAATAGATATCTGTAAACTATTTTAGAAATAAGAGATGCTACCCAAAAGTTTGGGAAATTTGTACACCCGGTGTGAACTGCATATAGTATGCCCTTCTGCTTCTAGATGTTGCAGCAGTATGCTTTGTAAATCAGTGTGGCAACATCCATGCATTTGAAAGGAGGCATTTTTTTTGTGCAATTTTGTAAGTGTAGGTTTAATTGATTTGGATTTTTTTTTTCAACCAATATGACTAATTTTAATGAGCAAAGAATACAAAATTTTGTTTCAAACTTTTAAAAAAAAAAAAAAACTGCTACAGACACATGGCATGCTTCAGGAAAACTTTAGAGATAATGCCATGAGCGAAAGCAAAACATATTTATGGTACAAATTCTTCAAGGATGAATGAATTACTATCATTCTAGATGAGTAAATAAAGACAGTCAGAAACCAAAGCAAGAGCTTGTAAGGCTATCCTTGCATATTGTAGGTAAAACTATCCATGATATTTATGAGATAGGACAGTCATATGGGATTGATTGTTAAACTCATTTTGTCGCACATTTTGAACATGAGATGCATTTCAGCCAAATTTGTGCCCAAACTTCTGAGCAGATGGTCAATCCCATTTGCCTTTATGGAAATCAAACAAGTTGAGAACCTCAACTTTATCTTCAATATCATAATTAGCAATGAATCATAGGTTTATGATTATGATCCTGAAACAAAGCAGCAGCTGTCACAGTGGAAGTTGCCAAATCCACTGTAACTGAAAAAAGTGTTAAGTTTGCGGAAATGTCAAGTCCTTGGGGAAAATTATTTTCATCATAAATGAGATGCCCACATGGAATTCTTACCTCCTGGTTCACAGTCAATGGAAAGTTTTACTGAGGTTTTGAAGCGGCTGAAGGAGGGCATTTGGCATGCATCCAGACAAGTGAAAGAACAGCAATTGGTTGAAAGACCATGAATGTACCTGCTCGCATATCACTCATTCAACAATTCCCAGCTTCCAAAAACATTTAAGTGATTCCACACACTTATTCACTTGACCTTGCCTCATGTGACTTTTCCCTATTCCCAAAAATGAAATTACAGATGAAAGGGCATTGTTTTAACACAATTGAGGAGGAGATCCATGCAGAATTGCAGAAGGTACTCAACACACACACACACACACACACACACACACACACACACACACACACTTGATAACTTCCAGGGATGCACAGAATCATGGGGAAAAGCTCAGATCTCTGCATGCATGCTCAAGGAAACTACTTTGAAGGAGACTGTGGAAAGTAGGAGGTAGAGTAAGGGTAAGTCAAATTCCCTGAACTTTTGGGTAGCAACTTGTAAGTCATCAGCATATAATAGAGCTCAACACCTTATTGAAGATTGCAAAGAAATGAATTGTCATAATGTTTTTGAAATTGAACTTTCTGCAATGTAATTTAATTTCTTTAAAGAAAATCTTGGGGCTGTTAGTTATAAGCAGGATGAGCTCTTCCATAAAGATATTCAAAATATGGAATTTTATTACCAAGCATTTGGAATGAATGTATGTTGGATCATTATCGAATGTTATTTTACAAAGAACCAGATCAGATTATAAATTTTTTTTATTGTTTATATATGAATGAAAATCAGTGTTGAAATTGAATAATAATAAAAAATATTCCTAAAACTATGTTCTAGTAATTAAAATCAGATTTGAAATCTACAAAAAAAAATGGATTTGGAAAAGTTTGTGCATGTCTGTGATTGCCAAATGTTTAATTTTGTCAACCATTGTTATCAGTTACCTATTTTTAAAATTAAATTATAAATAAATTTAAATTAAAGATTTGTCTTCAATATTACTTTGTATTTGCCATCTTTACTTACCTTAGTACAGTAAACTTTAACCATTTTCCTTCGTAGTTTACTTTTGGTTTTCAAGTTGTATTTAATAATACACTAATATTATAATTAGAAATCTATAATCTATCCCACATTGAAAGTAGGGCTTCACTTGTAAATAAAATTTTTGAGGATTGTTTGATTAAGAAATCATGCTGACAAGCTGCTTTATTGGGTAAAACTCTATTAGAATTTCTGATCCAATAGATTTATTTTAATTATTGTATCTTTTGAGCTTCATGTTCAGAGCTACTTAAGGTGGACATGCAGAAACGCTATTCTAAGATATATATAATAGTAGGGTCTTCAAATTTAAGAGTTGAAGCAAAAAAAATACTAACCATCTTATTCTTGGTAATAACCTAATGGTCAGTTTTTTAAACAGGTTTGCTTTATTCCTTAAATTTAATA
>JABUQX010115079.1:32500-42500 GCA_015478945.1 Trachelipus rathkii
TAATGCACTTTTTATATTAAGGTTTAATTCTTCATTAATAATAAAATATCTGGATTTGATATTCACAATTTTTGTGGTTTACAATGAGACTTTAATAGTTATCATTTTGTTAAAAATATACTAACCTTTGTTTTACCTCCTTATGCTTTTTCTTTTTCCTTTGTATAATATATATATAATATATATATATATATATATATATAATTATAATTATATATATATAATATATATATTATTATATATATCTATACTTATATATTATACTATATTTATATTATTATATATATATATATTATATATTATATATATATATATATAATATTAATTATATATTATATGTATAATATATATATATATATAATATAATATATATATATATATATATAATATTATATTATATATATAATATATAATATATAGTTATATATCGTATATATATAATTATATATATATATATATATATATTATATATATATATATAATATATATTATATTATATAATATAATATATATATATATATATATATATATAAAATATATATATAAAATATATATATTATATATAAAGAAGGTTTGAATTCCATTCTTGAGGATGCGACGAAAAAGAAGAAAATGAAAAAGTTGTATCATTGTTTAAATTTATCGATATCTGTTTCAAGTAATTCTTTATATATATAGAATTACAATTATGCATATTTTTTTCTTTGTAATGTATATACTATATTATATATATATTTTAGTTTATATTTTTTTATAATATATATTTATATATATATATATATATATATATATATATATATATATATATATATATAATATATATATTTATATATTTATATTCAATATTATATAAATAATAATAATAATATAATAATAATAATAATAAAATAATAAAAATAATAATAATTATAATATATTAGTAATAATTATATATAATTAATAATAATTATAATAATTATAATAATTAATATAATAATTATAATAATTATAAATAATTATAATAATATAATAATAATAAATAATAAATAATTATATAATAATAATAATATATTTCAATTATAAATTATATAATAATAAATAATATAATAATAAATAAATAGATAATAATATATATAATTAATAATAATACTAAATAAATAATAATAATAATAATAATAATTATAATAATAATAATAATAATAAATAATAATAATAATATAATTTGACGCAGCAGCATTTTCATTGTTAAACTATTTATGGAGTGAAAAGTGAATTGTTAAAATTATTTGCGCGTGAGGCAGGGATGTGTTATGTCTCTTGGTCAGTTATTCAATTTGTATATGGATCAGGTTATGAAAGAATTAGAGGTGCGGTGGCAGGAAGAGGGTGTTAGAATGATGGAGGATGGAAGAAGGAGGGTTGCCCTACCTAATTATTTCATATGATTTGGCTTTGTTGGCGAATCTAAGAGTTTAAGATTGGTAGAGGAATTTGGCAAGGGTGTGTAAAAGGAGGGAGTTTGAAATAACATAGATAAGAGTAAGGTTATGATGGTGAGTGAGGACAGTCCTCAGTGTGAAGTTATGTTGGAGTGATGAGCAACTGGAACAAGTATTGGAGTTTAAATATTTAGGATATATATTGCAAATGAAAGGAATAGATATGCTGAGTGAGTAGGAAAATTTGTGATTGTAGGAAGGTGGTTGATGCAATGGACTAAGTCTTGTGTGCGCTACGGTTTTTACAAGATGCATGAGGGTATGTTGTTAATGTATAGTAGTGAAACATGGTGTCTGGAGTAAGAGGTATATATATCTATGTTCAGATGGACAATTTAAGGGGCACGTGTTAGGTGTGAGAAAATTTATAAAATGAGGAACGAATTAGGGAGTTGTGTTGGTGTGAAGAAAGGACTAAAAATGAGAGAATAAATGAAGTACATTGAGATTATTTTGTCACACTCAGAAAGGATGGATGATAGTCGATTGGTTTAGTGGATATATAGCGGAGTGTGCTGGAAATCGACCGACTGGGAGACTGAAGAAAAAGTGGAATTGGGTCAGTAATTAATGCCTGGAGGAAGGGGAATGTGAGTTTGAACGAGGTGAGAAAAAAGGTGCATAATAGGAGTGAAATGGTGGGTTTTGTAGAGGGGGTATTGTTGTGGCCCATCTGGGCCAAGGTGAACCCTACAATTAATAGATACCATACGAGTGTCGGTCTCGGTCCCGTGAAGGTCTAGGGTGTGATTTTTCTGACTGCAGTGAGTTATCACCAAAGGGTATAAAGGGGGTGGTGTAAGGCTGGCTTTCTTTTCGATCGCTCATGTTCTCCTACTTTTCTGTTTCCAGTGCGTGTGTCGCACGTTACTCCCAGTCCTTGGGGAGTGAATATATATATATATATATAATATATATATATATAGATAATAATATTATTATATTATATATATATATATATATATATATATATATATATATACATATATTATATATATTATATATAATTTATATTCATAATATAAATATATATATATAACTATAATATATTATATATATAATATATATATTATATATATATATATAATATATATATAATATATATATGATATACGCCTCGTGGCGCAGGAGGTTGTCTCCGACTCTCATACGAGAAGACGCTGGTTCAAATCCTCCACGTAGCAGTTGGAGTTTTAAGTCTACTGGGGGCAAGAATTAAAAACTAGACTGCGAACATGTTGGTGGTGCTGTTGGGATAGCCGGCCTTAAAAGTTCGATTTCTGTGTCCCCCGTGTACCTCCATGTAAAGGGAAATAAAGGCACATAAAAATAGTATAGTAATATATATATATATATATATATATTATATATATAATAATTATATATATATATATATTAATATATATATATATATATATAATAATATAATATATAATATATATGATAGGTATGATATGGCTTTTTTCCAGTGGTGGGGATGTAGTAAAGAGACCCAGGCATTTATTGAAGATATCAGTGATAAATGATATAGTATTTGGTCCCAAGTGATTTATGTGAAGGTTGGAGATGTTGTCTAGTCCGGTGGCAAGGGAATTTTTTAAGGTTTTGATGAGTTTATTTGTTTCTTGGGTGGTAATTGGGGTCTGGGTTGACTTCTAGTTGTATTTGATTTGAGTTTGCGTATTTATTCCTGCCATTAGGTTGCGTTGTAGTGGTTGTTTGATAATGTTGGGAATAGTGTTGTGGCGAGACTGTTAGTGTTTGTTGAGGGGAGGAGTTGTTGTGTCCTCCTTAGTGCTTCAATTTGTGTGAGGGGTGTTAACTCATGCGAGTTGTGAGACCGCTTTAATATCTGCCCTTCCTCATATATATATATATAATATATATATAATATAATATAATATATATAATATATATATATATAATAATATATATATAGATATATATATATTATATAATATAATATAATATATATTATAATATATATATATATATATATATTATATATATATATATATATAATATTTGTTGAAATGACTAAAAGCAAATGATGACGTTTCAAAAGAAAATGCTGGAATTATATAAGGAGGAAAAAGAAATTACTAAAAGGTGTATACGTAGGAGAAAACAAGAGTTAAATGAACAGTTTGAAGGAGGATGAAGGAGGACATACAAGGAAATAGGAAGCTCTTTCTGGAAGGAAGCGCGAAAGGTTTAAGAATGAGATATAGGGAATCTGCTTAGAATAATGAATAGGGATGGTGCTTTTGTAACTGATGAAGATGATGTGAAGGGAAGGTGGAAGAACCTTCGAAAATCTGCACAATATTAACTGTAATGATGAGGTGTTAGTGAATGTGTGTGGTTTTGATGGTGCTAGAAGGAATAGTATTTTTGGGGATGAGGTTTATTAGTAAAGGAAAGAGGTAATGGGTTAGGGTGAGAAGTTTTGAAAGAATGGTAAATGCTGCAGGTATAGATGAATATTACTAGTGAACTGATCAAGAGCGGAGGCGAGATGGGAATTGATTGGATTTGGAAGTTGTGTAATAAAGCGTTTATGGAGGGATATTCCAAGGGATTGGAGAGAGCGGTAATAGTACACCCTTATATAGGGTAAGGGAGAAAAGGGGAACTTTAGAAATTATACAGGGGAATTAGTTTTATTGAGTGTTGTAGGGAAGGTATAATGCTGGTATTTTTGTCGAAAGAGTGCGTTCGAGTGACTGAGGGACTGATTGTGAAGAACCAAGGTGCGTTAGGAGTGGTAGAGGAATTTGTGGATTCAAATCTTTACATTGAAAACAAATGATTGAGAAAATGAGGGAAGAAGAAAGAATAAATTAATATTTAGTTTTATGGATTTTACAACAAGCGATGATAGATTAATAGGGGAGGCTTTATGGCAGGTATTAGTGATATATGGTGTGGGAGGCTTCGATGGAATCAAAGTTTGTATGACGATAGTGAAGCGTTGTAAGAATAAATGGGGGTCAATGGTGATTGGTTTAGGATTAATAGCGGAGTGAGCCAGGGTTGTGTATGTTCCTTGGGTTATTCAATGTGTATATGGATGGGGTTATGAAAAGATTCGAGGTGGGCAATGGCAAAAGGAAATGGTGTTAGATATGATGGAGAACTGGAGAGGAGTGGAGGGTGCCCTACCTATTTATGCGGATGATTGGTTCTATGTGGCGAGTCTGAAGAGAGTTTTGGAGAGGTTTGGTGGAGAGATTTGGCAGGGTATTTAAAGGAGGGGTTTGAAAGTAAACGTAGATAGAAGTAAGGTTATGGTTGTAATGATGACAGTCTCATGTGAATTATGTTAGATGATAGCAGCTTGAGCAAGTGTCCTGAGTTTTGAAAATATTTAGGTATGTGTTTGGATGAGAAGGGAAACGGATGATGCAGAGTGTAGTAGGAAGGTTGTGAATGGCAGGAAGGTGGCTGGTGCAATAAATCTGTTGGTGAATGTAAAGGGAACTAAGTCTTGAATGCGGTAGAGTCCTTACATGAGGGTATTTGTTACCTGTGGGTTTTTGTATGTGTGAGACGTATGGTCTGGAATAGAGTATAGACTAAAGTTCAATGTGTTCAGATGGACAATCTTAGGGGCATGCCAAGGTGTGAAAAAGAATTAATAAAGTGAGGATTAAACGTATTAGAGAGTGGTGTGGTGTGAAAGAAAGGGGTAAATGAGAGAATAAATGAAGTACGTGTTTGATGGTTTTTGTCATGTGGTATGATGAATGAAAGTCGGTAGTTTTAAGCGGATGTAATAGTGAGAGTGTGTTTGGGAACACCGGCTGGGAGACCTGAAGAGAAAAGTGATTGAGTCGGTTGAACGAATGTCCTGAAAGGAGAGAAATGGGAGTTTGGCAGAGGCGAGAATAAAGGTGCATGATTGGAGAGAATTGGCGGGGTTTTGTATGGGGGCATGGTTGTGGCCCACCTGGGCCAGGGATGAACCTTACATTGACGATTACCATAGTTAGGGTCCGTCGCGGTCCTATGATGCTCTAGGGTGGATTTTCTGTCTGTGACGAGCTCTCACTAAATTAATGGTACAGAGGGGCCGGTAAGGCTGGGCTTTTCTTTTCGACGTTGTCATGTTCTCCTACTGCTTTTTTCCGATGCTTGTACAGCAACTTACCCCCAATCTTGGGCAAGAGGAAGGTGAAGAAAGAAGAAGAGATATATAGATGATATATATATATATATATATATAAATATAAAATATATATATATTATATATATAATATATATATATATATATATATATATATATATAATATTTATATATATATATATATATATATATATATATATATATATATTATAATATATATATATAAACTTTATTCTGCAAACACGCAGTACAATAGTTATATCAGTAAAACCCCTATTAAATGTAAAATTTCTTTAATATATACACAAATTAATTAAAAACCACATTAAAATCACATGGGGAATGGGGAAACCTATCACTTAGAGAGGCCTTTCAGTCTTTGTTGACTTTATTCAATCTGATTTTGTGCGCTTCCAATTGATTTGCATGTACCGTAAAATGGGGCAATTCGGTCCACGTGGGGCAATTCGGTCCAGTGGCTCAAAATAGCCTTTAAAATGTAAAATAGATCTTCAAAGATGTAAAATAATGTGGTTTTATGTCCTGGGTATTAATTTTTTATGAAACCTTTAATTTAAGTCAAAGAGTTTTGTTATTTTTTTTTTTCCTGAGCACTATAAAATCGGGTAAATTTTAGGCTTATTGCTAAGAATCATACAGGTCAAAATAATTGTACTACACTATTGGTACCAAGATAAAGTACTTAAAAATAGCTCATAACCTTAATGCAATCGTTGGAGTCATTCAGGCAAAAGATAAATATTTTTTATATAAGAATTGTAACATGGGGCAATTCGGTCCAGGTTTAAAAAATTTGGCGTCGGTCAATTCGGTCCACATTGAAATCTTCATTAAATTAATATTTTTAATAACTCTTTTAACAAAAAAGATGTCCGATATGTTTTAAAATAATTTTTACAATTTACAGCAAGATAGGTAGGTAAAGTTTTTCACATAGGCTATTAATTTGTAACAATTTTTTTCAGCAAGATGGTTCACACTTACGCAAAAGTAACACGGCAGGAATACAAAGGGATACTCTGATGATGATGTTGTCCAGAACTCTTAAGCCTTTTTCGTTTTTGCATTGGTGCTTACGAAACGTAATATGCCTAAAACGCTCGAGTTTGCGTTCGTTTTTGTCAAACAGCGTTTGCATTCGTTTTGTTAAACTGCGCAAAATCGTAAAAAACGCTCACCAAATGTAAAGAATTTCCCTTAATTCCTGTGTAATATAAAAATAAAAAAGAATAGCATACCTACAGAATTACTTAAGTTTGCGTTCGTTTTGTCAAACAGCGCAAAATCGTAAAAAAAACGCTCACCAAACGTAAATAATTTCTTATTTCTGTGTAATATAGAATAAAAAAGAATTAAGGAAATTTCCTTACGTGTTGGTGGAGCATTTTTTTACAGATTTTGCCTGAAAAAAGAACGCAAAACGAACATTTTATTACGTTTGTAAAACCCAATTTCCTTAAAATATATTGTAATACCATTTATGTTTAAAAATAAATCCTAAACGCTTGAGTTAGCGTTCGTTTTGTCAAACACGCTCAAAATCGTAAAAAAACGCTCACCAAACGTAAAGAATTTCCTTAATTCTGTATAATATAAAATAAAAAAGAAATAGCAACCTTAAAGAATTAAAGAAATTCCTTACGTTCGGGCGAGCATTTTTTACGATTTTGCAGTTTGACAAAAACGAACGCAAATTCGAACATTTTTTAGTTTTCGCACCCAATTTCTTAAAAATAATATTGTAAATACCATTATTTAAAAATGAAAACGACTTATCATTGTTTATCAAAGAAAACACTTTAATGAGGATTCTTAGGATGTGAAATTGAAGTGGACCGATGCCCCACCCCCCAAAAATCGTGTTGGCAATTTTCTGTCCACGTACTATCGACTTCTAACATTTTAATCCTATATTATATATACAAATACAATTATACTAATTCCTATCCTAAATGATAACACTAACATATATATATATATATATATATATATATATATATATATATATATATATATATATATATATATAAAATATATATATATATATATATATATTATATATATATATATATATATATATAATATATAATATATATATATATTATATATATAAAAAATTAAACCTATCACTTCAGTCTTTGTTGACTATATTCAATCTGATTTCATGCGCTTCCAATTGATTTGCATGTAGTTAATTTCTATTCGAATTTGGTCTTGGTTGGTTGTCTTCTTTAACATTTTGTAGGATGATCTTCCATTTCTTCTCAGTCAGCAGTATATTATTGAGTACGGGATCCATTTTTATTTCTCCTTCTATTGCATTCATATGTTGTGACTTGGTGTTAAAAATAAGCAAGCTTTCTATCAGCTTTCTTTTATATAAGTTTCCGTTTCTTTGAATGATTTGGTAGTTTCTTGTGTCAATAAGATGACTGTTTAGGTTCCTATGTTTGACAAGAGTGGAATTTTGGTTATTTGTTTGAAGGTCATAGTTTCTCCTATGTAAAAGTTTGGGCATGAATTGCATTTTATTTTGTATATTCCTGGAATGGGTTGAGCTTGAGTTGAGTTATTAGATTTTCCTTGTATGAATTGTTTTTCAGTTTATTTGTTTTTACTGGGTGTATATTTTGGGGTAGTAATTCTTTTAATTTGTTTCTTAGTTAGGTCCTACTTGATTTCAATCTTTTTTCCCCCTGTTTCAGGGTTTTCTTGCGTTTTAATAAAAGATTTCTTTGCTTTTATGTATGTGCCATGTATATTATAAAGACGTAGTTTCTGGTAGTGCCGATTACTACAGTTTATAGGAAAACCACTCATGTTGACTATTACATAAATTGGTATTAAAATCATTCTCAAAGTACAAAATTAGCCGTTGTCTCATCCCAAATACTCAGAGCATTTGGGATATGTAGCCCATCAGAACTTGAGCAAGAATTGAAAGATATAAATGACATATTTAAAAATCTTTATTATCCAGAAACAAGTTACTACAAGGCACTAAATAAAGCAATCTTTTTATAAACATACGCAAGAAAACAACCCTGAAACAGAGGGGGGAAAAAGATTTGTATCAATATTCCCACTGAGGAAACAGATAATCATAAGAAATAACTACCCCAAAATATACACCCTGTAAAAAACATAAATAAACTGAAGACAATTCTACAAGGAAAATCTAATAACTCGACTCAAGCTCTACAAATTCCAGGAATATACAAAATTAAATTCTATTCATGCCCAAACTTTTACATAGGAGAAACTACAGATATGAAAAGAAGAATATATCAACATAGTTACGACCTTCAAACAGATAACCAAAATTCCGCTCTTGTCAAGCATAGGAACCTAAACAATCATCTTATTGACACAAGAAACTACCAAATCATTCAAAGAAACGGAAACTTATATAAAAGAAAACTGATAGAAAGCTTGCTTATTTTTAACACCAAGCCACAACATATGAATGCAATAGAAGGAGAAATAAAAATGGATCCCGTACCCAATAATATTGAAGGGGTTAAATTCTGGTCTTGAATAACCACCTTCAATAGAGGGATATTTGATGTTGAAGAGTTAGCGTTGTCACGATAAGTGGCGTTTCTTCCCGGAGGCTGCTTAGGTGTCGTCAGTGGTGCTAGCAGCCTCTCTGCACCCAGACGCCACAAAAACTCCTCCCCAGTGACAATGCGCGAGCACACCCGCTCTCCGGACCTGGAGGACGTCGGGTAGTAGAGTGTACCTGAGGGGTGAGAGCTAGGTGTGCACCATTAAAGTTCCTGAGAAGGCTTCGACCACTCTGTACTGTTAACGTGCAGTTGGTCCTCACCTGCAGAAGCTTGAGAAGTGCGGTACAGGCGGCACAGGATGACCGAACAGAGTAGCGCCCAATAGAAGAAACTTGGTTTGATGGGTGTTGGAATCACATTTGATGGGTGTTCATGGTTGCTTGGTCACTCCAGGTGGTCACCAATTTGAAGGGGTTAGGTCTGGTCTTTGAATACACTTCATAATAGATAATATTAGATGCTAGAAGGAGAAGAGTGTTGTCACGATAAATGGCGTTTCTTCCCAGATGCCTGCTTAGGTGTCGCCGAGTGTCAGGGTGCAGCAGCCTCCTCACCAACGCTACAATTCTAACTGAACTGAGAAGAAAATGGAACGATCGTCCTACAAAGTGTCAAAGAAGACAAGCGCACCAAGGACCCAATATTCAAAATAGAAATTACTACATGCAAATCAATTGAAAGCGTCACGAAATCAGATTGAATAAGTCAACAAAAGACTGAAGGCCCTCTCTATATGATAGGTTTCCCATTCCCCATGTGATTGTTTTAATGTTGTTTTCATAACTTGTGTATATATAACTAAT
>JABUQX010115080.1:0-10000 GCA_015478945.1 Trachelipus rathkii
TAAGCCAAATCGTAATCTAATAAAAAAAAAATATATAGCTAATTTTTTTTTTGTGGTAGAGTTGCATTGGAATCTATTGAAACATCATAAATAAACAAATACTAGTTCTTGGCGAGTAAATTTATACAAAAATTGTTAAAAATTAGGTAATTTGGAGCATAAGCATAAGTATGAGGGAAAAAATTGATTTTCCCTGGCATTCAATGATTTCTTGTCTAATATGACCATAGTAGTAGTGCTATATTTATAAATTGTATAATAGGTAACTTTTTTGAGCCAGATGCGTCCATGAACCCACAAGACACCTTGCATTATTAGACTTAATATTAACTAATATTAGAGTTTAGACCATAAAATACCTAATTAGATTTAATATGAATGTGATATCTGGGCCCAAATTGCAAGTTAATAAGGAAAAGATCTTAGTTTTCCGAAATGATTTTACCAAATTTCGAGACATGCTTAATATAACTGACAGGGATAAAGAGTTAAAGACCAAAACTTTATCATGTGGAATATGTTTTAGAAGTTTTAAATGAAATTCAGTCGAGTAGCTATATTTTAAAGAATAAACCCATTAGGGTTGCGTTGAAGAGAAAACCTGTTTGGTGGAATAGAAAGAATTAAGAGAGAAAATCAATGAAGAAGCGTAATGTTTTAAATATTCAAGGAGTAATAGGAGGATGATTAGAAAATTATAGGAAAATAGAAATCAAGCTTAAACCTCAAAAAGAAAAGGGAGAAGAGAGAGGCAGAAATAATTAGCAAGAATAGAATAAGGACCTGAAGAAGTTTTTTACTTTATTAAATTTAAAAGAAGGATAAGAAAATTGCGTTCTAATAAAATGATGAAATTTACCGAGTTTTCAGATAAGGAAGTGGTGCAACATTTTGAATGCGTATTTTGCTCAGTGTTTACAGAGAAAGATTAGATAATAGTTTGGAACTAGGGTGTACCGGAAACTGAAATTTCAGTTCCGGCCGAAATCCGGAATTAGCCGGAAATCACAAAAATAAAATTCCCGGCCGGAATCCGCCGGAACCGGAATCTTATGAACTTTCGTAACTAAAAGAAATGTAAAAAAAAAAAGTATTTAATAATAAATATGATAAAAAACATTTAGTACAACGCCCCTTCATAACATTATGGAGAATCATCATCTGAAAGGAAGTCTGGAAGTCCAAATATTTAAATAAACGGGAGAGTCTTGTATTTCTAGAACCAGGGGAAACCACAAAAGAGCAATAAATCCAAGCCGTATAAGTGAGTTTTGAGGAGGGTTTCTCCCCAAAAAGATTTGGCTAACAATGACCCCAAATCACAGAAATAATGAATTTTATCGCAATGAGTAACCACCCATTCACAAGTCACTGAAGAGCAGGGATTCATAGAATTTATTGCCCATCTTCACAAAATATCTTAATCCTAGTAGAAAATATTTTGTTAGAGAAATGTTACCAATTCATCACGAAATTGATCGAATCAGCAGTATTCGAGAAGTTATCTAAGGCGGATCAGATATCATTTACTACAGAATATAGAGAGCGTAAAAAATTCAAATGAGTCATTTATTTCTTTAACTGCAGTCTGGCTTACCAGCGAGTTTAAAAAATGAACTGTGTACTCCATTGCGCAAAATATTCCTAGGTCTCATTCTGGAATTAAAATCACTATGAGGTTTGAAATTATGATGAATAATGGGAAATTCCTCCTAACAAAACCATTTGATCCTTCGAGATGGAGCATAAACATGAAACCTGGAACTAATTTAGCAGGATACACAAGTTGTTCTTGTTTATTCATAAACTTCAATTTGTTATTTAAAGATGCCTTGATTTTCTCAAAGAACAAAAGGTGATTTAATAAAGTAAATGGTAGGAAAATATTTTGTACACATTCAATCATTTAAGCTTAAGGAACTTAAAAGATACAAAAGACTGGATCCACATCTTGCAAGCCCACTTATGCCAATTCAAAATGTTAATACAAGTGGAATAGCACATATTTGATTATAGAAAAATGAATGTTTGAAAAGACCTCTGCAGGTTTATTTTATAGAACAATCAATCATTAAAGCTTTGACTGCTAATAAGTGGCAAATACTTGAAAAAATCTAAGAGTTTTTGCAACCATTTCTCATGGGTTACTGGAAACTATAAAGCAAAATCGATTATTCTCCATATATTTGAGCTCTCTAGCATATCTTTCAAACTCTGAGTATGACAGCAGAGTTCAGACTTTAAAAGAAGAGCTAAAGAAGGCATTAGAGTTTAGATTTATGAATAAAAAGGAAGAGAAAGGATCAATAGACATATATCAAAACAAGATAATTGGTTTAAATACTGTAGTAGACCCAAGATACTAACTGACTTTATTTTCTAATGAAATAAGAAAATTGAGTAGAAAATGGATGCTTGAAGAAATATGCAAAGAATTGAAGGTAGAAAGTGATAATAGTAGTAGACAGAAGAAGAAGGTTCAGGCGATGAGTCAACCATCCATTTTCAGAAACGAACATTATCTACAATGAACTAGATTTGCCAAGTACCTCAAAAATCATCAGGAGCATTAAGAAAAAAAATTACTGCAAAGTTACTTAAGTTTTTATAAGTTTGAAGAAAGTGAAAGTGACAGCGAGTAGTTAGTGTAAAAAGTAAAAAAAAGAAAAAATCAGTGGCTCTTCAAAAGGTTAAATTCTTAAAGAAATTTAAATTTTTTTTACCAGAGAAATCAATTTCTAATCTGAAAAGAAGAATTACTTAATTGTGGAAAATGACCAAAGCTAAATCCAAACATAGCAGTACTAGCATAAAAAATTACTCTCCTTCCATCTCCCCCAATATTCCAAAGAAGAAATTATTTTCATGTTTCAAAAGCTAGGAAATATATTTGATGGAAACACGTTTTAAAATATTGCCCAATACTTGGTGAACAGTTTTACTGTAGATATGTAATCTACTATGAATGCTACACAAGGCTACTATTATTTTTTGTTTAAAAGATGGGCTATGGGTTATGTAAAATAAATCCCTTCCATCAAATTTTTTCTCAGAAGTAAATTTAGTAATTCCGGTTCCGCCGGAATTTTCAAAATTCCGGCCGGACCGAAACCGGAAAAAAATGTCAATTCGGCCGGAATTTCGGCCGGACCGGAATTCCGTACACCTCTATTGGAGACTAATAAATAGTTCTTGTAAAAATGTAAACAAATAAGACTGCGAAAAAAAATTTGATATAAAAATATAAACGTTTACATAGACCATATGATCATATGATAATGGAAGAAGTGCATGATTTCGGGATTTTACCTAGTTAGTGCAGGTAGAGAATGGCGAGTAGGGCTTTAGATTAAATAAAGATTAGGAAAATTGTTTTTCAGAAAATATCAGTTTTAGATTTGTGGAAAGAATTTCTGGATAAAAATCTTTTTGCAGAAGATGGAGTTCACTTGAGTCGCAAAGGTGTTGGGCTTTTCAGAACCAGTTTGGAGACTTGTTTAGCAAAAAACTAGGTAAAATCAATGGACCAAATCTGGATACGAATAATAGCAAAGGTAACTGTAATAGTGGTGATATAAATAAAACTAAGTGTATACAGCTCCGAAAGTATATGTATGATAGCAAAAAAAATAGCAGCATTTCGAATATAAATGCTTTTACACAAATGCTCAAAGCCTTAGAAATAAAAATGAGCTGATTAGTTTTACCATAAATGAGAATCTTGACGATTATTTCGCATACTGAGCATGTAATGAAAGATTATATTGGAGACTTCCTACAGCGAAGAGAAATAGACCGGATATTCACTTTATTATACCACGTTTGCAGGGAAAGAAGGGGTGTGCGCTTTAGATAAAAGCAATAATTCAATCTGTATAATGACGACTTTAAAACTATTCATGATATTGAATCGGTATGGGTAAATATCCTTATGTTCAATAAATCAAATAGAATAGGGGCATTTATAGACTCCTGGCCAAGTCCAAGAATTAGACTCAGAAATTAAAAGAAATTGAGACAGCATACCACAGTAAAGAAAGTATAGTCATAATGGGTGATTTTAATTTCCTGGCAGTTCATGGGATTCCTTGTCTATACAGACCATGAATAGTTCAGTATTTATAAGGTATATACTAGATAAGTTTTTTGAGCTAGATGCGTCTATAACCACAAGACACTGATGCACTATTAGACCTTAAATTAACTAACGATGAAAGTATGGTGGAGGAAGTTAGAGTTGAGGAGAAATTTAGACTTAGTGACCATAATATAATTAGATTTAATATGAATGGATATCTGGGCCCAAATTGCAAGCTTATAAGGAAAGGATCTTAGATTTCCAAAATTGTGATTTTACCAAATTACGAAACATCTTATATAATTGACTGGATAAAGAGTTCAAAGACCAAAACTGTTTATCATTGGAATATTTTAAGCAAATTTTATAGAATATTCAGCAGTTATGTTTTAAAGATAAAACCCATTAGGGTGGCAAAGAGAAAACCAGTTTGGTGGAATAGAGAGATAAGAAATAAAATTTAATGAAAAGCGTAATGTTTTAAAATATTCAAGGCTAGTAATAGGGAAGATATTTAGGAAAATTATTAGGAAAAATAGAAACAAACTTAACCAGTCAATAAGGAGCAAAGAGAGCAGCAGAAATTATTAGCAAGGAATAGCTAATAAGAACCCAAAGAAAGTTTGGAGAGATACTAAAATTAAAAATTTAGGGATAAAGACAATTACTCTTATAAAATTCATGGAAATAGTGAGTTCAGGAATAAGGAGTTGCGTCAAAACATTTCAGATGCTTTAGATTTTGCTCAGGTGGTTACAGAGAAAATTAGATAAAGGAGTTGGAAACAAATTTGTATCATTGTAACAAGATAGACTTATCACAATTTGAATTTGAGTGTAAAAGATAGTTAAAGCAAGTAGTACGACCGGATATTTATCCATCAAAAAAGCATTAGGATAGGATAGTTAGAATACTTTGGATACTGGTTTCTGCATTCTAGGCACTGTAGTTTAGCGGTTAGCGATCTAGTAACATTTGGCTGAGGGTGGTTACCAGAGATGACGGAAAGTAACAGCATAGGTTATGCCTTATTTATAAGAAAGGTAGTAAGAAGATTATGGAAGATGTATAGGCCCAGTGAGCTTAAGCAGTCTCTGGATGTAGAGGGGGATGGTTCTGGGAATAAGTTTTGACGAAATCGATAAGTCAGAGAAATATTAGATAGGGAGTACAGAGGTATGTGTAGGACTCCAAGCACGTTCAGAGACGAAAGGGAGGTGATGTCTCCAGACAAACCGTTAGAAATTATTGGAATACATTACTGCACTGCATTGACCGAGGAGATCCGGAGGTGTGGAGATTTGGTAGTATTGTAGACTTAGTAAGATCTTTTGATTAAGGTTCCCACCATGAAGGCTGCAAGTGGAAAAAAGTTATGCAAGTTGCTCTGGTATAGTGAGTGGTACATGGTTTGGGAATAAAGAGGTGCAAATGAGAAAACGAGTGGTACAACAAATGGAATTAGATTAAATCATCATGGGAAATAGTGAAGAGTGGGGTTCTTGCGCAGCAGGGGGGTATCGAGTGGGGCCTCCATCGGAGGGTCCCACACTCAGTCGTCTCAGGTATTATTAAATGGACTCCACAAATTGTTCTCTAGAACCAGTATATAGTAACATTATGATGTGTCTTAGAGAGCCTATCGTAAGTCTTGACAAGGCATAAGATGACTTCTAAAGATGTGGGCCTACCTCATGTGAGAGATGATATGATCTAGAAAGTGATGTATTAAAGAACCTCCAGAAAGAATAGGAATCTTTAAGGTAATGAGTAATCATAGAATTGGTTCAAAATGAATCCTTGGTGACAGAATAAGTGGCAAACTATTCGTATTGAGTGGTTTAATTAGGTAAAATGTGGGGCTAAGGTTATATACGTGCACAACTAGGAGATACTTTCAAAAAAGTAAGTTTTAAAACAAGTGAGCGTCGATAAATTACATCGAGCCTAAGGTATCTTCTCATATATAAAAATGCTTATAACCTGAGCGAATACCGAAGAGAGAAGATGTATTAGGCCATGTTGGATAGTCTTGATTAGAAGCCAAGAAAATATTATATATTGTGGTAAGAATGTATTAACGTGACAATGCAGTTTTTATAGAGGTAATCTCTAAGTAAACAGGTAAGTATTGCGGAAGCTAAATAAATGCTGGGCAGTAATAAATTGCAATTGTTGTTTACAAGAGGCATAGAAACCATAATATAAAAAGAGTAAAGCCTGGCCCAAATAAATTGCCCAATGTTATGTGAATATTACGCAAGATCAAGAAGTAAGATATAAGTAAGCCAAAGTTTAAGTAGAATAGTAGCCATGTTTGGCACAAGTGTGGGCCCCGCCAGTTAACTATAGTGGTGTAAAGAAAGACTAGTATGATAGTCTACCCAAGTATATATGAAGTGCAATCCTCCTTATTTATAGAGAGCAAAAACACCTAGAAGGTATGAATTTCTGGAGAGTAGTGAGCAAATTTAGCGTAAGCAAGAACAATGGATGAGAGAGAGGCTGAAATAGGTACGTGAGTTGATAGTAATGTCTGTAGAAAGGCGATTTCGGTTAAGAAGGACTAACATTGATAACAAGTCTGACAAGAATAGTTCTGAAGTACATCTATTTATGGGAAGAATAACATGATCTGTGATTAGTATAGAAACAGAGTAACCCTCCACAAGAGAACAAAAAGAAAAAACAAAGTAACAACATATATTATATCCTACCACATTAGCTTAAGAATCGAATAGGACCGAACAGGGACGCGAACAAACCCGAAAATTTTTCCATAATGAAAAAAATTAGAGAGAGAAAGAGCCATTATGCACATCTCGGGACTGACCAAGTGGAGAGAAGCATTGCCATTACAAGTAATGCAAGAAGTAGTTTAATATATGAAATAAAGTATGCACAGAGGAGAAGATTAGCATGCCATCCGAGTGATGACCTGATAGATAACAAACAGTCCTAAGAAAGCGAATTAGAGTTCCTCGTTTCATGGGGATTAGGGTTGTGTAATGGGTAGTAACATTATGTCAAAGTGTATATGGGATAACACCCCGAAGATCGAGAACAGGTTGTAATATAAGTAGTAAGATTTCGTTATAGTGAGTTATTGGAGAGTTAGTAGTGGCATGGTAGTTGCACCATAACTTAGATATAATAAATGACAGATAATTTTGGCTTTGGGTTGTAGGATAATAGTGAAGTTAGTTTATTTAAATGTATATGCAATGGTGATGGTTGAACCCCATAACTTAGTATTTATTAATATAGTTGTCATGGTATGTGTTTGTGGACTATCTAAAGTCAAATTATTAGTATTATGACTATTGAGTTAGTTTTAACACACCTATAAAGCACAACTGAACTGAAGTGCATCTTAGGGTGAGTTACACATACAAGTGAATTGACATATATGCCCTAGAGTGAGGCAGTGGTCCTTTGTTTGATGAGTGTTGTGACAGTAGCGATGTTTGTTACTGGGACAGTCTTGATTAGGCCCGCATGTGAGCGTTGTGTATGTGTCTGGGAAGTCTGTTGTAACTTAGCCCCTAATTGACTATATTTGGCTCTTCATATGTTACTTAATGCGTCTCAGTCTAAAAGCTGTCATGGCTCAGTAATTCGTATTATATATGTCGTGTGTGGAATTCTTAAAGAGTAAGTGAAAGATCCCAGCCAAAGCATTCCGTATATGCACTCTTTAGTAAGAGATCTAAATTAAGCGATTGTGTGTTGAGGAATGCCTCGAAGGAGGTATCCGCAGTGCAAAAGCATTGTAAAATTTTGATTTTTAAGAGATCCGGTATACCAGAAGCATTTGGATTGGAACTGAAAGGTTAGGCACTAGAGTGGACTGTGCACTAATTGGTCTATTATAAATGATGTAGAGGTTACGCTAAAGATATATAAATAGTATATGAGTGGAAATATGATAGGCCATATAGAGGCATTAGGACAAATTCTTGATGGGGATTTAAAAGGTTCTGAAATGTTAAATATGCAGTTAGGACCTATACATACCATAAGAGTATAGATATAAAGTTGCATATGAGTGAAAAGTTAAATGAACAAAAGTGTATATATATGAAGAAAATACTTCCCATGTGCAAATGATAAGTTTCAAGAAGAAAGTGTGTATGACTCTGCACTTACAGACCAAGAGAGAGACCTTCCTTAAAGGGAGATTTTATGTAATATGATCAAATAACAAGATTCCAAACCTTTTAGAATTTATAGGGGCAAGAACTTGACGAGATGTGACGTAGAGCCAGTTGGACAATTGATTCGCGGAGTATTTAGACGTTATAGATCACAAAAGCTTTGGATATTGATGAGTTACTCATCTATTAAGGCTAATGAACTTATATGTATAAGGTATCCGCAACTCGACTATATTAAGTGAGGCCTTGATGAAGAAAGTTATTGCCCCACAACTGATTGTTATTTGAGCATGGATTAAAGTAGGTACATGGAGTGTGTTATTTTCTAGAAAAGAAGTAGAAAACAGGTGTATAACTAAATGAATAAATCATCATGGGAAATAGTGAAGGGTGGTGTCCCACGGGGTTCAGTGCTGGGGCCACATATTGGGTTGTCTCCGATATAAATAGGTAATAATACTAAATGATTTAGAGTCCAAGCTGAACTTAAATGCAAATGGTTCTCGTAAGTTTGGAGGAGGGGGATAGCCAATAGTGGCCATGCACAGTTGAGTAATACCGTAGTAGCACGTGATGAGCAAACTAGAGTTCATATAGATGGATCTTGATAATACTTCTTGTATGTGTGGACAGAGATAAGTGCAAATGATATATTAATAGTAAAAAGTGATGTGAAGTTCTTCACCGAGTTACTGCAAATAAAAGGTTAACCTACAATATAGAATGTGGAATGGGCTTGAAGGGCTGTGGACCAAAAATTATTCTAGTGATGGATGATATTAGCATAGTAATCTTGAAGTAGCTAATCAGTGTTTGAAACTAGAAATAAAGCTAATAAGAGGCTGGGCATAAATTTTAAATTGCTAAGTTGTTTACAAGAAGGTAAAGAGATCAAGGAAAGTTATCAAGTAAACTAAGGTTATGGTGAATAGACATAGTTTAAGTGTTTAGGCCGCAGTAATAGAAAGTATTGTGCACTAAGGTTAATTGGGCCTTATTTCAAAGAAGAGACTAAAGATCTATGCGTAAGAGTCTTTAGATGCGAAGTAGCCTTGGAGTGGGCCAACAAGATGATTTCTAAGAGAGGTATTGAGGGATAAGAGCAAAGTATGTATGGAGGAGGCTGGAAGGGAGTCTCAGATCGTTTTCTGTAGGAAAGTGGATTTCCTCAGAGGACACCTGATACATAATAACTGGCACAAATAATTCTTCGATCTAATGGAATTGATTAATACAGAAGAGCAATAAATTTTTCATAGTAGCACCATTGGAACAGGGGTGACGCAGAAGGCGCATAATAAGAAAGAATAAGAAGAAAAGCATGCATTTCTTGATATAAGGAGAGCATGCATGTTCTAGTAATAGGGTATGTTTTAAATTTGGAATGCGTCTTGCCAGAGGAGGTGGTAGTGAGCTCGATTGCAAGACATGTTAAACAGGGATTGATTACGTTTCAATGGATGGGTATGGGATATCACATAAGATATATTAGATGAAGCCAAATTGGGGCGTATTTATAGTCATAAAGTTGTTCTGTATAATGTTAGACTGCATGGGTAAGGTGGTTGTCCGTTTATGGCGAGTTGACATGTAGATGATGCGCAGTGTAACGTTAGTGGTATAAATGATGTAAATTGGCATTGTGTGATCGAATAGTTAAGTGGATAGGTTATAGTGTGGTAGCATGGGTATTATAATGAGATCATTTATATTTGCTATTAGACTAAATATGTGTAGAGCGTGAAGTGAGTGTTTATGGTATAAC
>JABUQX010115080.1:15000-30000 GCA_015478945.1 Trachelipus rathkii
TATATATATATATATATATATATTATAATATATAATTTATATAATATGGGTTATATATATATAGATATAATATATATATTTATATACATATATAGAGCATAAATATATATATATATATTAGATATTTATATATATGTATAATATATAGTGCCCAAATTCCTAGATAAACGCAGGCAATGAAATTTTTCGTACTTTTTTATAAACTTCTGACACCGTCGAGAAAGTATTGTCCTTAAGATAGCCTGTTCCCGTCGTAAGGCTTTTGATTTTAGTTCGATTTTTTTTTTGTGACAAATGCATTTCTATTACGCATTATTTTGCTTCGTCACTAATTTTAGTAAAGGAAAATTCTTTCAGACATGAATTTATTAATTTAAATTATTATTGACATAATAATAATAAATAAATAATAATAATAATAATAATTTAAAATAATAATAATAATAATAATAATAATAATAATAATAATAATAATAATAATTAATAATAATAATAAGTAATAATGTCAAAGTGTTCTAAAGCTGACAATCATTAACCCGAGAAAGGCAGCACCTACAGTTCTGATTTGGAATCAGCGGAAAACTTTAAGGAGGGGTTTTTAATGTTTTTTTTTCTTTCTGTTCAATTTTTAGTGCGGAAAATATTTAAAAAAAAAATTTATTATGCCCATTTAAGGGGCTCGAGCCAACGGGACAGATGGGGGGGACGAATCCTCCCGTCGTCCACCGGGAGGCCGAGAGGCCCCCCCCCGTCTCCTGCTATCTTTGCGGTTTACCCTATGGTATTCCTTTAGTTCAAAAAAATCATATAATTTTACTTCCCTTTCACGCTTTGGTATTACTTTAACTAAAGTAATACCCTCGAGCCCCCTAAAAAGGGAAAATAGTTTTTTTTTTTTTAATATTCCGACAAATATAAAAACAAAAAAAAAAAAAAAAAAAATAAATAAAACCCATTCTTAAAATTTAAATGCAAAAAAAAAAAAAAAAAAAAAAATAATGAAAATCAGCACCGTGTTAGGGCTGCCTTCTCGGATTACATGATGTCAGCTTAGACACTGATATAGTATATATATATATATATATATAATTTTATATACATATATTATACAAATACATATATATATTATATATATATATATATATATATATATATATATATATATATAATATATATATACGTATATATAGAGAAGAACAAATTTTTAAAATAATTTTGCTTCAGTACGTTAATTATAAATCTCTAGCAACATTTTAGACGTTTTATGTTCAAGTTACTTTTATTGCCTGCTTATCTAAGAAATTGCCATATATATATATATACTAATATATAATATATATATAATTATATATATATATATATATATATATATATAATAATATAAATATATATATATATATACTATATATATATATATACATATATTATATATATATATATATACAAAGCTGATATAATTATTATTTAAATTATCCTACCACCACTTTACTGGTTGTGGGTAGATAGATTTATTTTCGCGTGTCTACACACCAAAAAATTAACTTAAATAAATATTAGAAATTCACGGCATTAGGTACGAAAATATTTGAAATGCTGACACAACCACAACGTGAGCGCCAGCACAGTTGTTGTACATAAATGTAGAGTATAGCTATCCGATTCTTTTAGCTTATTGCAATATCTTATAATTGGTGGATGACTCTATATTTTAAAATAGTTATTACTCTCTTGACTTAAATTTTTGTATGATTATTAATTACAGTCGCTCGCTGTTGAGGAATTCGTTAATGCAGCAATACACAAGTAGTCAAGTACATTTTATTTTTATAACCAGTTTTATAACCTTTATTTTATAACCAGTTAAAAATAAACAACTTAAATTGGCTTTGTTTGTAGCCAATTTAAGTTGTTTATTTTTAAAATAAAAATAAAAAAAAATGTACGTCTTTTATAATAAAAATTCAATTAAGTTTTTCAAAATTTTTGTGTGAAAAGTTTATTCAAAATTGTTTTGGGAGTCGAAAGGAGTCGTATTTTTTTTATCGACTCCCGACTCCGACTCCCAACTTTTGAAAATCGACTCCCGACTCCGACTCCTACTCCTTACCCCTGAAAACGCTCGACTCCCGACTCGCCGGACTCGACTCCCCTATCCTGATAATATATATATATAATATTATAGATATATAAATATATATATAATATATATAATATAGTAATCTCATCTTGCAGAGTAAATAAAAACAATACTCATCGTAATTGACTTGTTGTAGTAAATAGTACGGTGCTTGCGTCGCTATGAAATGTATAAGAAGTCTGCAACGCATAGTATCGAGGGAGTCCTTTCTTGAGTGTTGTGAGAGTAGGTTGTGTTTCGTGCAGGCTCTAGCGGAGTGGGGATATTGTAACTCCGAGCCTATGTTTGTGTTTTATGAAATACTAAGAAGTGTTTTGTTATTTATCCATGCAGCCAAATCAATATTTATGCTTTGTGAGTTATCAGCATAAAATCTCTCCTGTCTGTTATATGTCTAGAAGAGACATTCTTTTATTATCTCGATTTCTACAAAGTTAGATTATCAAGTCTTGCATCTTATTCTTATATAATTATTTGATCCTTGTTTGAAAATAAACGCAAGTGAAGAATCTCCATAATCTAATTCCTTTATTACTGAAGTATAGTAATATCTCATCCGGCTGTCATTTCAGGTAAAACGCAACCAACCTTACTCAATCTCTCCCACTCAAATCTTTTAATATTGTTGTGACTCATATATTTTATTCAATGAACTATTTTGTACAAATATATCTCTCAAGCATATTGCATCTTAGTTAAGAATTATTGTAATTTTAAGAAGACATTTTCAAGATTTATTTATGTAAAATAAATAGAAGGAATATCAAATTACATTTTTTAAGTATCATTTATTGAAAGGCATATATGACGTAATAGATTATTAAAACTCATTTATACGAAGTCCAATATTATTCTCCTAAGTCTTTGAAGCATCTTTTCATTTCGTCCAGAGCGTAGATATCTGTTCTAGCGTAAGTCCACAGGTTGAAAATCTTAAAGAATCTATCTTCTAGAATCCGATGCTTCCATGTAGGTTTCACACGAGTCTGAAAAGGAAAAGACCTGTAATATAAATAAAGGTTATAGAAACAGGGAAAGAAGAATTGGCTGTCACCGTGACAGAGACTTGTTTATTTATTCATCATTTTCTACGCTAAGATATCTACTGAAGATTATTTATTTCTCAATCAAAAGATTGATGGCGACCGAAAGAAGTGGTCTACTACGTTAATGCCTATTTTCCTTCAAGATTTTCTTCAAGAATATTCGTCGTTCTCCATTTAGAAGTATTCATCACGACATCCATTTCGCCTTCATGAAAAATGAGGATATCCATTGTTAACACATGAGAGGATTAAAAATAGTTGGTATAAAAAGTTAAGGTATACTGTGAAATAGAGGTCTGTGAAAATTATCTATTTTTGTTTTTTTGTATTAATCAATAATTTATTATAGATAAAAACATTCTTCTTTATTATAATAATAGTCATTATTTTATTAAAGAAAATCATTTTTTTTTAATTGCGCAGTTATATGTCAATAATTCATCTTCGCTGTGATTGGCTCCCGCACGTCTATTGTTAATGACGTCATAATCTGTGTATAGTAGCCTCGCGCATAAAAATATATTTGTCTTTCATTTAAGCACACAGCTGTTTAATATATTTTTCTAAATAATCATTTTCTGTTCCAAACATTGTTGGAAACATCTTTTATATATATAGCAAGTATATATAATATATTTTGTTAAAAGAATTTGCTATTTTTTTTTGCATTTGGTAAATATTTCATTATAATATTTGCTCAACTCATTTAGAATAATAAAAGAGACCATTTTGAGGCTAGCGATTTCTCCTCATTGACTGACCGAAATCTGGTTATTACTGGATTCACTACCGCTATTAAGAGAATTTTGATAACGGTAAACTTCATATTTGAGAAAAACAATTGTTGTTGTTATTTTTTTTTTCTCTTCTTAATATATTGTAATCATTTACGATATCAAAGTATAGTATATAAATTTGCTATATCATATATAATTATATATAATAAATAATATTCATTATATATATATATATATATATATATATATATATATATATATATATATATATATATATATATATATATATATATATATATATATATATATATATATATATATATATCTATTTGATTGGGGTAGGTTTAAGATGATGTATTTTAATGAAGCTCTGGGAATCTTGCGTGTGGAGTAATTGTTTAGGCTTCACGAATGTGTGAATTTATTTTTCGGGGAAAATATTGTCTTGACGAGAACCACTTGGGGAAATCTTTTGTGGCAATTATATATTGCAGTCATATTCTTTCTCTTCTTTTCCTCTCTTACTGAATGAGAGAAAAGTTATTTTTTTTTTATTTTTGTCCGTGAAAATTTGGGGTTACATAACTCAAAGAAATCTCCCACCTCGTTGAAGGATTGTATGCTGTTGAAGTGTGCTATCTGCGAGAGTGAATCGAATCAGCGCTATAAAAAATAGCTTTCTTCCCCAATCCAAAGGGAAGGTAGATGATAAATTATTAGTATCTATATATATTATATATATATATATATATATATATATATATATATATATATATATATATATATATATATATATATATATATATATATATATATATATATATATATCATTCTTGTTGTATTAATTTTCTTTATTGTGCCCTAGAAACCGTTTTGTGGAGAAAAGAAAATTTTCTGAAATTCTTCGATCTGGATCACGTCGTTCGTTATTGTCAAAGCATTCAGTAGGCTCAAGAAAATTCGCAAGGAGGATTCTGCCCGCCCAAAGAGGTGCCGGGTAGACAGGAACTGGTTATTTATATTAATTATTATTTTCTTCCATTATTATTATTTTTTTTATTATTTTTTTTTTTGATGATTTCTCTTTTGGTATTTTCTTTTATATACATATGGGATGTCACGTATAGTATATCGAAATAGTCAGCAGGAAGAGTGCAGTTTGTAAGTTTTGTTTTTCCATATTCGTCTGTATATGTTTCTTGTGTGTTGTCCATTTCCATTTCTTTCTTAATATTTTTCATTCATGTCCACTGACGACATTTCCAATCTTGACAACATCTCTGATAATCCTAACGCTGATAATATTGTTATTGATGTAAAAAATTCTGCTGACGAAAACGTAGCTCAAAATATTTCTTCGGCTGATTCTTCTATTAATTCCGAGACCATGCAACGTCCGGTTCTTAACATTGACAGGTTGTCACATTCACGTCCAAATATTCCTCTGCTGATTGGGTTTGTTAATAATAATTGGTGTGGACCTCAATTATCAGATTGGTTTAATTCTGTTGACGCTTACTTCGCAGATGAAGGAATTACAAGCGATATAGAAAAATTGAGGGCCTATATAAGGTTTGTCTCTCAGAAAGAAGGTAATGTTGCTTACCTGGTGCAAAGTACGCCAGAACTTAGGGGGGCTGTTTCCTGGGAGTCATTTAAAAACGATCTTTCATTAGTTCTCAATCCTCTCGTTTCAAAATCCACGTTCGAAACGTTCAGTGATTTTGTAGGTACCAAATGGTCACTTAATCATTCATTACCCGAGTTCTTAACAGAGGCTCAGAAGTCATTACAGTCATTCATCGACTCGGCTGATTTATTACATAATATAAAGTTTAGTGACGAACAGCGTCGTCTTCTCTTATTTTCTAATTTATATTCGAATGTCAAGCCTCAATTCCAAAAGATTATACACGAAGAATTCAGCATAGATAACTCAATACCTCAACAGGTTCAAACGTATTTACGTAAGACAAGTGTTTTAAATAATGGTAAGGTAGTTTCTTCTTCCAACAGAACATCGAATTCTGTTCAATCTAGCCCGGTGTATGCTACGCAAACAGAGAAAATCTCTCCTCCACCCTCAACACATCAGTCTTATAATGTAAAAAGTGTTCCAAGTTTTTATCGTGATCGTTCTTCTAATGTGAATAATTCTGTTGCTAGGAGTCCTAATGTAAGAAAACCATTGTTTTGTCGGCGATGTGAAAATAATGGACACGGCACTGCCGCTTGTATCTTTCGACCTTTCTGTAGTCTGTGTTTCAAAAGTCATTCTAGGGGTTCGGAAGCTAAATGTAGGGGCACAGTTTGGCAACCTCTCTCTGAGGAAGGTTTACGTCGTTATAGGGTTATAAATCATTCAAATCATTCCAATTATTCTAAAAATAGTAATAATTATCCTCAAAAACACGCAAGTGTTAATCATAACCAAGCCAGTTTTGGTAAAAATCCGTCTTTTCAAGGAGGGTCAAATTCACGTTTTGACTATGTTCAAAACTATTCAAGAAGTCATTATAATGGGAATCAGGGTCAAAATATGACAAGTTCATACTCCAAGGGTGCCAATAATGTAAATAAGGGGCGTAATATGCGATTTAATAATGATGAAACCGCGGTACGAAAACCCGGAAACAGAATAGTAAGAAATGAATCTCCGCACTCGTATCGATTTTCTGAAGTGAATCCTGAAGTCCAGGTAAGTCTTTTGGATCCGAATTATGATCCTGATGCAAGTTTTTATAATAAATATGAGAAAAATAACTCATTTGGGCAAGAATTTACCCAATTTAATCCGCATCAGCCGTCCGATTTCTCCCGGAACCGCTGTGCAAATTTTCGCAATCCGCATCATTTCTCTCGTAATTCTGTTCATTCTTATTCGTCTAGGGGGTCATTTTTTTGAATGGGACCACGCATTCTCAGTCTCGCAATGTGGTGATGTCCAATTTAGAGGCTAATATTGTAAATATAGTTAATTCAAATCCGTGTTTCACTGATGTAAATAGTGTGGAAGACAATCCTCTTATAGGGAAAAGCTTCTATGTTAAGATCGATTTGACGGTCGAATATGATTTTATGGATAACTTCGTACATAGATCTTGGTAGTGGGGTCTCTCTTCTTAGATGGAAGGTATTCGAGAATTTAAAGAAGTTATATCCTCTCAAATTAGAAGAAAACAACATAGTTTTGAAATCTATCTCTGGTAACGTCGTACCCAATCTGGGACGCGTCAAACTCCAAATGTTGTTAAACAATCGTCTGTTTAATATACATGCAATTGTTGTCGGAGATCAATGTTCTTTTAGCGGAAATATGCTTCTTGGTACGGATATTTTAGGTTCTTTACCGGTAGTTTTCGATTTTAAAAATGAGTGTTTATATATGAACGAAAGTATTGGGTGCACACAAATTCCTCTGGTTGTTTATGATCCATTGATATATGATCCAAAAACCAGTATCGATCCTCGTATGTACGATAAATCGCATCCACTTTTTGAAGAATCCAATGTCAATCTCGTTCGTTCTCCGTCCAATTTAAGACATCATCTTAATTTTGAAGATGAATCTTTTGTTCATGAATTATCTATTTATAACGATCAATGTTATGAATTGTCATTGCCGAACACAGTTAAGTTCGAAGCTTATTCTAGCGCCATTCTCTCTGTTAATATTCGTTCTCAGGCCGGAACTTCGCCGCCTAATGATATTCATCTCGTAAGTGAGAAAAATTCCATATCAAATGTTCTTTTTGCAAATGTTCTTAGTACAGTATTAGATGGTACTATGTTAATAAAATGTGTAAACTTCAGTCCGTCCGCTATCACAATTGATAAGAATACAGTTGTTTCGTATGCAAATCCTCTTTCTCTTCGCAGTTCCTATTCTGTTATAAATAAAATAGAATCGTCGCAGGGTCTATCCGATGATCAACTTCGCGATGTTTACAAGGAAATTTTGCTTTCTAAATCGAAGAAAGAATCTGATTTATTGGTGTTGCAAGATAGTGCTCAATTGGAGCAGATCTTAGATTTTCTTTTAGCACATAAAGATGTTATTGCTTTAGGGGATGATAAAGTCGAATGTAGTCCATTAGGTGAATTCAAAATAGAAATTGTGCCCGACTCACAAAAATATTTCTATACTCCAAATCATCAACTCCCGCACAAATTTCAGGCTGATATTAACAGCTGGATTGACAAGTGTATCGTCCAAGGTTACATCGAGAATTCTGATTCACCTCATTCGAATCCTCTTATCGTTCTTCCGGTACAAGGTGAATTAAAACCAAAAATAATTTTGGATTTTAGAAAGCTAAATAAAAGTATTGTTCCTCTTCAATCTCCGATTCATAATGTGCAAGAAACGATTTCCAAGTTAGGTAATGCACATATTTTTTCAAGTTTAGATGTTTCTTCAAATCCTTATGGCATAAAAGTTGCTGATGAAAGCAAGCCTTATTTATCTTTTTCTTCTCACCGAGGACATTATCAGTACAAGATGGTACCTGAAGGTGTGAAAAACTCGTCCAATGTTTTCTGTAAAGTAATAGAACTCGCTCTCTCTCATTTATTAGGGATTCATGCATTAATTTATCTCGATGACATAATTGTGTATTCGAAGGATATAGAATCTCATTATCATAGTCTCAGTTTAGTTTTTGCCGCGTTAAAGAAAGCGAAACTCAAAGTGAAGTTAGAGAAGGCTAATTTCTTTAAACGTTCGTTGGTTTATTTAGGGTTTATGATCAGTTCAAAAGGTTTATCAGCTGATCCTGTAAAGCTGCAAGATTTGAAGTCGTTCCCGGTTCCCACCGATGTTTCCTCCGCTCGTTCTTTTATTGGATTCGTGTCTTTTTTTCGCAATCTTGTGCCTTTGTTCCTCAGCCATTGCTCAACCCACGTCACTTCTTATTCAAAAAGAATGCTAAGGTTCGGTCTGCTTAGTGAGCAACAAGTACGCTTTGATACGTTTAAAACGACAGTTAATCATCGAACGCATTGCTTGCAATTCCGCGATTTTAATAAGGAATTTAATTATTTACAGACGCCTAGTAATGTAGTTTAGGTGCTCGTGTTGGCACAGAAGGATGATCAAGGTAATGACCGTCCTGTTTCCTTTGCTTCTCGTACGTTGAGTAAAGCAGAGAAGAACTATTCATCTCTTGAAAAGGAAGCACTAGCTATTACTTGGTCTTTAGCTAAGTTTAGAAACATAGTTTTTGGTTATAAAATTCGTATTACTGACCACCAACCATTAGTGGCTATTTTTAAGAATAAGGACTTAAATAATAAAATGGCAAGATGGGCCATCAAAGTTAATTCGTTCAATCCTGAAATCTTTTATATAGAGGGAAAAAGAATATCTGCCCGGATTATCTCTCTCGTTTTCCCACCTCTCTCTCTCCAGTTTATTCAATTTCTAGTATCGATTATTCCAGTCTCACAAAGAAGTTTTTCAATCTCACCTCCGATGTAATAAAAACGGAGCAAAGAAAGTGTTCAAGACTTTCTCCAATCATTAATTCCATTAATACAAATGGTCAAAGTATTAATTTCCTCATGTTCTCATTCACGATATCTTATATTATGTTACAAAGGAAATGCAATATCTCATTGAAGTTCCTAATTCTCTTGTTTATACAGTTCTTAGTCTTAATCATTCTAGTTTAGGGGCTGGCCATTTAGGTCACGCTCTAGAACAGAAAAAACGTTCTCCATCTTAGCCTACCCCTCCGCTCTCGGCCACCTCCTCACTATCGTTGACGTTTTTTGCTTGTCCTATCGCCTTTCTACCACACCCCCGCGCCATTACACTTTTTGCGCTATGCCTTTCTTTGGTCCTCCTAGCGCATAGTGTGATGCGCCTGGCGGCTCTTTGCCTTTGTCTTCTGGGCTGCTTGGCGCCGTTCTTTCTTTGGCCGTTTTTTCTTCCTGCTTGTAGCTTGGCTCTGTGCTCGCTCTGCTTTGCCTTGCTCCCACTGGCGGGCGGTGGGCCCCCGCGAGACGGTCTGGGCGCTTTTTTTTCTCTTTCCCTTCCGGCTTGCCCGCTTACCTTGCTGGCCCCCGTTTGCTTTTCTTTTGTTTTTCCCCGACTTGGTTTTTGTGTCCTCGCTGGCACTTTATCCCGCTCTGTTTTTCCTCAACGCCGAGCGTTGTGTTTTTTCGTGCCTGTTTTTGTTTCGCGGCCCGGCGGCACCGGTCTTATTGCCTTTTGCGTAACATCCTTTGTTGTTGTCTCCTTTTTTCTGGTTGGCTGGTTGCTTCTTTTTGTTTGTTGGCTTTGTTGTTGGTTGCTTTTTGTTGTGGGTGATGGTTCGGCTTGGCATTGGGGGCGCATGGTGGCGGGTTGTTGCAGTTCGGCTTGCTTGTGTCTGTGGTCGTTGCTTTTTGGTTTTTTTTTTTGGTTTGTTTCGGTGTTGGTGTTCGGGGGTTTTTCTTGGGTTTTTTGTTTTCGTGGTTGCTTGTTTGTTGTGGGTGTTGTTGTGGCTGTTTGTTTGCGGTTGGGGTTTTTTGTTCTCTTTTTGGTTTTCCTTTCCTGGCCGCCGTACGCGGCTTTCGCGGGTGTCAGGATTCTCGATGTATACTTGAACCGATACACTCTGTCAATCCAGCTGTTACTATGCTGCCTTGTGCGGGCAGTTGATGCTTTGGTACGTAATAGCAATATTTTGTGCAGTCCGGGCCCATTTCTCTTTTGACATTTCACCTAACTGGCTCACAATCGCTTTATCCATCCCCTACAGCATACTTTTTGTCGCTCACAGACCTCTAAGATCTGCTCCAAAATTGAGCCTATCTGCACAACACCAATAAATCAGTATTCTTTTTCGATTTAGAAAAGCAAATTTCTTGTAACAGGAAGTTGACATCGGATAGACCTGGCGACGATTCCGTATTTTTATTTATAAAATAGATCGAAGAGAAGAGGATTTGCAATAGCGAAACAACTGTATTCCATCAATTGTTAGTGACGGCTGAGTTTACACATTTTAGTAACATAGTACATCTAATATGTACTAAGAAATTTGCAAAAAGAACATTTGTATGGAATTTTTCTCACTTACGAGATGAATATCATTAGGCGGCGAAGTTCCGGCCTGAGAACCGAATATTAACCAGAGACGAATGGCGCTAGAATAAAGGCTTCGAACTTAACGTGTTCGCATGACAATTTCCATGCAACATTGATCGTTATAATAGATAATTATGAACAAAAGATTCATCCTTTCAAAATTAGACCTGTCTACATTGGACGGAGAACGACGGATGACATTGATTCTTCAAAAAGTGATTGCGATTTATCGTACATACGAGGATCGTACATGGTTTTTGGATCTATTCAATGGATCATAAACTAAGCCCAGAGGGAATTTGTGTGCACCCAAATACTTTCGGTTTATATAAACACTCATTTATTAAAATCAAACTACCGGTAAAGAAGGGAAAAAACCGCTAAATATCCGTACCAGAAGATATTTTCCGCTAAAGTACATTGATCTCCGCGAACATTGCATGTTATAAATCAGACCGATTGTTTACAGCATTTGGAGTTTTGACGCGTCCAGATTGGGTACGACGTTACCAGAGATAGATTTCAAAACTATGTTGTTTTCTTCTAATTTGAGAGGATATAACTTCTTTAAATTCTCGAATACCTTCCATCTAAGAAGAGAGACCTCACTACCAAGATCTGTACGAAGTTATCCCATATATAAACTCATATTCGACCGTTAAATCGATCTTAACATAAAAACTTTTCCCTATAAGAGGATTGTCTTCCACACTATTTACATCAGTGAAACACGGATTTGAATTAACTATATTTACAATATTAGCCTCTAAATTGGACATCACCACATTGCGAGACTGAGAATGCGTGGTCCCATTCAAAAAAATGACCCCCTAGACGAATAAGAATGAACAGAATTACGAGAGAAATGATGCGGATTGCGAAAATTTGCACAGCGGTTCCGGGAGAAATCGGACGGCTGATGCGGATTAAATTGGGTAAATTCTTGCCCAAATGAATTATTTTTCTCATATTTATTATAAAAACTTGCATCAGGATCATAATTCGGATCCAAAAGACTCACCTGGACTTCAGGATTCACTTCAGAAAATCGATACGAGTGCGGAGATTCAATTCTACTATATTGTTTTGAAGAGTTCTTTCTTGCTTCGTGCTATCATGTAAAAACTTGGATTGCGCATATTAATGCCCTTTATATCTCGCAATTCTTCATCACCGCCGTTGGAGTTTGAAACATGTTCATAGTTGAAGAACATGTTTCCACTGGCGCACACCATGACTTTGGATAGTGTTTTGAACATCGGTCAAACCGTGAATTTGAGCTACCTGATAAAAAAGAGGATTTTTTACCCGAAACGTTACTTGGTTGTGATTTAAGCAGATGTGGAGAAGACTGCGAGTGTTTTCTTTAAACTGATGGATAATTTTGTCCGCAGTATTTTTTAGCACATATTATATTGGATAATGTTTCGAATGCATTCAAATACAAAAAACGACGTAAACCATATCCTCAGAAGAGCAGGTTGCCGATATGTGCCCCCGCAATTTAGCTTCCGAAGACACTAGAAATGACTCTTTGAAAACAACAAGGACTACAGAAAGGTCGAAGCATACAAGGCGGCAAGTGCGGTGTCCATTTATTCTCACTCGCCGGCAAAACAAGGTTTTCCCTTACATTAGGAATCCCACGTAGCAACCAGAATTTTCACATTAGAGAACGATCACGATAAAGCTTGGAACACTTTTTACATTTAGAGACTGATGTGTTTGAGGGTGGAGGAGAGATTTTCTCTGTTTGCGTAGCATACACCGGGCTAGATTGAACAGAATTCGATGTTCTGTTGGAAGAAGAAACTACCTTACCATTATTTAAAACACTTGTCTTACGTAAATACGTTTGAACCTGTTGAGGTATTGAGTTATCTATGCTGATTCTTCATGCTATTATCTTTTGGAATTGAGGCTTGACATTGATGGATATATTAGAACATAAGAAAGAAGACGGATCGCTGTTCGTCAACTAAACTTTAGCTATCATTATGATTAATAATCAGCGGTCCGATGAAAGACTGTACACTGACTTTCTGGCTCGATCTGTAGATCGGGTACTGCAAGGATTAAAGTGACCATTTTGGTACCGTACAAAATCAACTAAACGTTTCGAAGTTGGATTTTTGAACACGAGCGGATTGCAGACTAAGATAGATCCATTTTTTAACGACTCAGGAAACATGCCCCCCTAAGTTCTGGCGTTCTTTGCACAGGTCAGGCAACATTACCTCTTTATGTGAGACAACCTTATATAGGCCTCAATTTTTCTATATCGCTTGTAATTCCTTCATCTGCGAAGTAAGCGTCAACAGAATTAAACCAATCTGATAATTGAGGTCCACACCAATTATTATTAACAAACCCAATCAGCAGAGGAATATTTGGACGTGAATGTGACAACCTGTCAATGTTAAGAACCGGACGTTGCATGGTCTCGGAATTAATAGAAGAATCAGCCGAAGAAATATTTTGAGCTACGTTTTCGTCAGCAGAATTTTTTACATCAATAACAATATTATCAGCGTTAGGATCATCAGAGATGTTGTCAAGATTGGAAATGTCGTCAGTGGACATGAATGAAAAATATTAAGAAAGAAATGGAAATGGACAACACAAAGAAACATATACAGACGAATATGGAAAAACAAAACTTACAAACTGCACTCTTCCTGCTGACTATTTCGATATACTATACGTGACATCCCATATGTATATAAAAGAAAATACCAAAAGAGAAATCAATTTTCAAAAAAAAAAAATACTAATAAAAAAAAATAATAATAATCGTAAAGAAAATATAATAATATAAATAACCAGTTCCTGTCTACCCGGCACCTCTTTGGGCGGGCAGAATCCTCCTTGCGAATTTTCTTGAGCCTACTGAATGCTTTGACAATAACGAACGACGTGATCCAGATCGAAGAATTTCAGAAAATTTTCTTTTCTCCAAAACGGTTTTCATAGGGCGCAACAATAAAAAAAAATTAATACAACAAGAAATGATATATATATATACTATATTATATATATTATATATATATATTATAATATATATTATAATATATATATATATTTATTAATTATATATATATATATTATATATCAAAAAAGTCTTGATATATAGAATATATAATTTATCATCAAATGCTTTGGATTGGGGAAGAAAGCTATTTTTTATAGCGCTGATTCGATTCACTCTCGCAGATAGCACACTTCAACCGCATACAATCCTTCAACGAGGTGGGAGATTTCTTTGAGTTATGTAACCCCAAATTTTCACGGACAAAATAAAAAAATAACTTTTCTCTCATTCAGTAAGAGAGGAAAAGAAGAGAAAGAATATGACTGCAATATATAATTGCCACAAAAGATTTCCCCAAGTGATTCTCGTCAAGACAATATTTCCCCGAAAAATAAATTCACACATTCGTGAAGCCTAAACAATTACTCCACAGGCAGGGAAAGATCCAGAGCTTTTAAAATTTCATCATCTTAAACTACCCAATCATAGTGGATATATAATATATATATACTATATATATATATATATATATACATATATAATTATTATATTTATATATACTATATATATAATAATATATATCTATAATCATATATATATATATATATATACTATGCATATATATATATATATATATAATGAATATTATTTATTATATTAATTATATGATATAGCAAATTTATATACTATACTTTGATATTCGGTAGAATGGATTACAATATATTTAGAAGAAACAAGAAAAAAATAACAACAATTGTTTTCCAATATGGAATTTACTGTTATAAAAATTCTCTTAATAGCGGTAGTGAATCCAGTAATAACCAGATTTCGGTCAGTCAATGAGGAGAAATCGCTAGCCTCAAAATGGTCTCTTTTATTATTCTAAATGAGTTGAGCAAATATTTTAATGAAATATTGACCAAATGCAAAAAAAAAATAGCAAATTTTTTTAACAAAATATATTATATATACTT